>WNWK01052858.1:0-12047 GCA_009830355.1 Cherax destructor
AAGATTTCCCTGTTTTTTAGATGCTTATGGTTTTGATAATGAAAAAATTTTAATTGCGCCAATAAAGGAATTTTGAAAACTGTTCCCCCCGGGTTTTTAAAAGGGGGAGAAAAAGGGGAAAACCCCAATATAAAGGCCCTTGGGGAATAAAAACCAAAATTTTCCATTACACATGGGAAAAAACAATTTTTTTTTTAAGGGATGAAAACATACTATCTTTTGAGGGGCGTGGACAAAAGGGGAACATGAGAGAACCCGGAGGGTTTTTTTAATTTTAAAGGGGTGCCCCCAAAGGGGGCAAAAACCCCCCCTTTTGGGCATGGAAGATTTTTGGGCTCAAGTTTGGGGCCCCACGCGGGCCCCCAAAACGGGGCAGCAGACTGTGGCTCCTAGGGGTATTCCGGGGGTGTGGGAGGCAGGCCAAATTTAAAGGGGAATGTGGGAGGTTGGAATTTTGTTTCCCCGGGCAAAAAGAAGGGGGCCCAAACCAGGGGGGGTTTAAAACCCTTTAGGGGATGTTTATTTGCCCAATTTTCCCCGGGGGCGCAGAGGGGGGGGACGGGGTAAAAGGGGTTTATGTAGTTTTGGGAAAGAGCCAATTACTGGGGGCCCCTTTACGGGGGGGGGAAAGGGGCCCCCGGAATTTTCCAGGTAGACTCCGGGATTGGGGGTTTCCAAATTCTCCCCGGGGAAGGGGTTTTGGGGAACCATGGGGCCCTTTTGAAAAAGGGGGGGGGGGGGGGGCAGAGCTGATTCCCGTTTGGATATACAGGAGGGCAACAGTGGGGGAAAGTTTGTTGAACATGGAATTGGGACAAACCGGGAACGACCCGGGAGTGAAAAGGGCCCCATCCGACACCGGGCCCCCGAAGTCTGGAAAAAAAGGATGAGTAGAGACACCACAAAAATAACTAGGGGGAAGGGGAAAAGGGGGAAAGGGGGAAAAAGGGGAAGGAACTGGGGGGCCCAAAAAGGGGACAGAAGTGTGTGTCAAAAAAAAGCCCAACCCCCTTTTCTTTATCACAAGGGGAAAAGGGGCCAAAAAAGGGAAGGGTTAAAGGTTTTTGGGGGGGAACAAAAGGGGCCCCGGGGGGCACTTTTTTGGTTTTTGTTCCCGGGAAGGGTATGGGGGGAGCCCAAAACCAAAAGGGGAAGGGGGGGGGAAATCGTGGATTTCCCGCCCTTTTTTGGGGGTTTATTTTGGGGAGGGGGAGAGGGGGGATCATGAGATTTAATTTTTGGGGGGGTGAGAGTTACTTTCTGGGGGGTTTAAAAGGGGGGCCCCGGAAAAAATCAAGGGGGTTTTTAAAAGGGGTCATTTATTTTTTTCATGGGGGGTTTTTGTGGGGGCCGATTTTTGGGGGGGACGGGGAACCCGTTTAAAAAGGTTCAAACCCCGGGGGGGGGTTTCTTAAGTTTTTTGGGGGGGGGGGGAAAGGGGGGGAAAATTGGGGGGGGTGGGATCCTTTTTTCCGGAGGGGGCAAAATTGGTGGGGGAGGTTGGGGAGGGGGAAAGGGGGAGATTAGGGGGTAGTGGTTTTTTGGGCCAAAAGGGATGTTGGGGGAGGGGGGTGGAAGGGGGTTAAAACCCCGGTTTTTAAAAACCCCCTTTAAATTTGGGGGGAAAAGGGGGGAAAAGGGATGCTTTTAAAAAATATGGGAAAGTGGGGGAAAAAGGGGCGGGGAAAAAAATAAAAAAAGGGGGAAAAAAGGCCCAAAAGGAAAAGAGATTTTTTCAAGGGGGAAGAGAGGAAAAAAATGGAAATATTTTTTAAAATATTTGGGGGGGAGCTTGAGCATTGTTATGAGAGGAAAGGACCCCCAAAGGGGAAAGGGGAAGGGGGGGTTATAAAGGTAAAATTTGGGGGAGAAAAAAAAAAGGGAGTTTCAATCGTACGTTTTTTGGGGTATGACGATGTCTTGGGGCAACCTTTTCGACCCTTTTTAAAAATTCATTTCAACAGAGAAGGAAGGTGGGGACGGTGATGGGGCTGGAGGTAGAAAAAAGGCGGGAAGGGTATGTCCAGGGACGGGGGGATAAAAACAAAGAGACTATGAGTCTCGAACAAAATTTTTTTATGGAAATTGGGGGGGTTTTTAAAGAAAGTGTCGGTTTTCGGTTGTTGAATTGTATAAAAAAGACTGGATGTTTGGGAACTACTCAGTGCAGGGGTTTTTTAGATTTTTAAAAAAGGGGGGGCAGGAGAAACAATTAGTGATTATAGAGGCTTGTCCATGATGTGCGCTGACTATAAAATTTTTTGCTAAGGTGCTGGGGAAAAAGAATAAAAATGTTGGGAAGGGGGTTTCCCCGGCTGTGAAATTTTGGGATACCGGGCCCCAAGAGGGGCCCCGGGGGATGAAAAGGGTAGGGGGCTTCATTGAAAATAGTATGGGTGGAGGTGTTCTGGTTTTTTGTTGGGGAAAGGGTGTGATGATAGCATTGATAGAGATATGTTGTGGATAAAAGAGAAAGAAGGTTTTTTGGGGGATGAGATAGTCAATGGGCAAAATTGTTTATAAGGATGTGAGTGGAGGGTGCAAGTCAATGGTTTGGTGGGAAAAGGGAAAGGGGAAGGGGGGAAAGGGGCTGGGGCGGGGGGCTCCTTGTCGCAGACCTTTTTTCTTCTTGCAAACCCCCCTGTACAGCCTGATTAAAGGGGGGGATGGGAGGGAAAAAGAGGTTCTGGGGCATGAATCTGGCATTTTTGGGGCGGGGACCAACTGTTTAGTCGGGGTGAGGAAGGTTTGGAAACGGGCAGGATTTTGGGGGTTTTTTTGGGGGCAGGGTTTTATTAAATGTTGTCTAAGTTGTTGGGGGGGGTTATAAAATTATGGGGAAGAGTTTGGGGGGGCCCTTTTGGGAGGGTCAAGATCTGGGGGTGTTTTTTTTATAAAAAGGGGGTTTTGGGGAGGCCGGGGGGAAAAGCTGAGGAGGTTGTGGGGGGCATTATGGGGGTGGAGGATGGGCCCCAACCCATACAGCAAAGGGTGGTAGTAAAAAATGATTTTTTAAAAAAAGTTAAGGTATGGCGGTTTTTTTCCTGTGTTTGGGGAATTTTGAAAGAAAGGTTCTGAGGTTTGTGTGGGGTTTTAAAAACATTTTTAAATAAAGGTTTTTATAAAACAGGGAGGGGGGGCTGGGGTTTAAAAACGTGGGGCCCCCCCCTTTTGGGGGGTTTGGGAAAGGGGTTGCATTCAGGGAAGGGGGGTCGGGGCGGGGAAAGGGGGAAAGGGGGGTTTTGAATGAATTGAAAAGGGGGTGGGGGGGGAAGGATTTTTTAAAAGTGGTGATATGCGGGGGAAAAAAATTTTTTTTTTGGGGGGAAAAGGCCCCTGCCAAAAAGGGGGCTGGGGAGGGTGCAGATGTGGGGGTAGGGGGGGGAGTGTTTTTCCCCCTATATAACGGGGAAGGGAAATGGGGGGTTGGGGGACGTTTGAGTTGAAACGAGGGTGAGAGAGGTGTTAGGTTTTTTTATGGGGGGTAGCATCAATGGCAGTGTTTTTTAAAAAAGGGGGTTTGGGAGAGGCCAATTTGTGATAAAAGTGGTGGGAAGGATACTGCATACCATGCTGTATACCCCGAAAGCTTGGGGAGACTAAGGGAATGGGGGAGAGGTGATCCATTTGATGGGGGGGGGGTCAACGCTTTGAGGTGTGAGTTTAGATATTGGGGTGGGGTGAGGATGAAGGAGGGCCTCATGTATGTGGCAGTTGATTACATAATGTATCATGGATTTTGCGGGGAGGGAACAGGGGGGGAATCCAATTAAAGGCTTGGGGCTTCAATGTATAGAACGAAATGCAGGAACACGGTTTTGTATGGTGAAGGGTGGGATTTTTTTCCAGTTACAGAAGTATGACAGTGGGAAGACTTTTAGAGGTGGAAGGAGAGGGAAGGTGAGGAGGGGAAGTTGAGAAGGATTCTCTCAGGGGGAGTTTGGGGTGTGTGGGAGGGAGTACATATTTTTCTTATTCAGAGAAGGGAAAGGGTTTTTGGGTGTGGGTGTGTGTGGGGGGTTATACAGAGAACTTACCTGTATGACCTGGTTTTGGGGCGACAAGTGTTGACCTTTTGAACTTGAAAGTTTTTTGGTTTGCATGTGTATGATACTGATCAAGGACTTTGATGGGGGAGGAGGGTTTAACGTTTTTTTTTTGGGCAATATAGAGATGGCTTTCCTATGAAGGTGGAAATATAGCAAGATAAGGTTTTGAATAGGCCCCTGGATATGGAGGGATTTTTAATTTGCCATAATGTGATGACTTGTAGCGAGAATTGTTGGAAATGAAAAGCCCAAGTAGTTAAAGTTATGTCAGGTTAGAATGTAATGACATTATTTATACATTATGTATAGGATTGTAATTTGAAGAATCCAGTATTGTGTAGTAAAGCCTAAGAGTAACATACTTTGTGTGTTAAAAGACATTCCATCTAAGGTAGTATGAACATATGAAGTAAAGATATCATTTTATGGCAGTAGGGAAGCAAAAGTAGGTTAATGTTTTTGTATACTTGTGTTAAGAACCTAATACTGATCAATGTAGCATTAAGTAAGAGCACAGGGTGGGAGAGGGTAGGTGGACTTACCACTGTTGAGCACCCCTGGTAGTTAAAGTTGGGGTAGCTCGAATATGGTAATGTTTCCAGTCCAAGTATACAGGGGGATGTATAATTTTGAAATGTCTGTCCTATGTTAGGGAAGTGTTAGGGTCAATAAGTAATGTATGCGACAATGTTTAATTAATACCTGGGGTTGGGAACCCTACAGGTTTTTGTCTGTGTAATTTTTTTATTTTTTTTGAATAAAGGTGAGGTAGTGTACCCTGGTGGGTTTTGAGACTGGGTCATGGGGATAGGAGATAGGTCTACTGCCTCGATGAGTTTTATAATGTTGGAACAATGGTGTGAGAGGTTATGGGGTTTTAAAAGTTCTGTGAAACTTTGGCTTACTATTTGTTTTTGTTTTATGTTATGTATACCTTTGGATGATAGGGACTTTATAACTTATAGCATGGGTAGGGAAAATTTGACACAGTTATCAAAATATCATTTTAAAGGAATTAAAGGCCCAAAATGATTTTGTAAAATCAGGGGGGAGTCGCTGATGTGGAAACCATAAACTTTTTAAAGCTAGCATTATGGTCTAAGTTTTTTTTTTTTGTAAAGCAGCATTGTGTATTGTAATATATTAGGGGTTTTATACAAGGCTTGTTCCTTTGTTTGATCGTAGAACTGATTCCTTTGGGATGATACTTTAAATATATTTAAGTATGAAATTTGCCTTTGGACTGCCTCCAGGCTGCCCCCGGCCTGTTGACACCGACACTGGACGCTACTCTCAGACATAAAGTGGCTTATGGGAAAATTTCTAACTGACTGCACTCAAGAATTCCTCACCTCATAGACTGAAAAAGGGTTTAACACTTGATGGGAGAAATTCTAGTCTTTCAATTTCCTAATATAACCCCCTCCAAGCACCATGTGTAGGGAAGGACCTTAATTTGCAAGAATTCAAATGGTATTAGTGTCTTGCCTAAACTCAGAAATCCCAAACTCAAAGGGGTTATCCTCTGCAATATCTAACAGTATGGAACACTAGCTTCCAGACTTGAACTTAAGAGATGACGTTGGTACATACCAATATAATAGCGTCCGTCTGCTTGGACCCACAGATAAATACTAACGTTTCCCCCAGAAAACTGGGATCTGAGAAAGGAAGTTATAGTCTTATGAATGGGTCTGGATGGAGAAAGAACCACAGTACTTGGGTGTTCTCCAGTCCCCAGGACAGATGTTAGTCACATGGGGAATGCTGCCCGGTCGTAGCACTTGTTCACTTTTAAAGTCGGTCGAAAAATGAACTAAAATTCCCCAGGTCAAGTGTGGGGCTCCAGTTTCGTTAGCAACAAACTAATGTTCCCTATTCAGCCTTAAATCTACCTATGTTAAGGTGCTAGAACTACATTATTAATATCTAAAGTTGCCTCAATAATCCACTATTAGTTACAACTTACAAACTTTTAGATCTTCCGGAAGTAAATCTTGAATTAAATGTGTTTTTTTTGGGTGTGTGGGTTCATAAACCCGAGGACCTATCCGTGGTATGTTTAAGGCTCCATACGGCCCTTACCCTTGGAACTTGAGCGACTCAAAAAGTTTCCACATCCTCCCACCGGCGAAGATGAGATAAGTCTACATCGTTCACCTTCCGCGCCCTTACAGCGGGCCCTGGACACGAGTGCCATCGGGTCACCTCGTTGAGCCACTCTTCCGCTGACTGTCCATTTCCTCCGGACCTCCAGGGGAAACGTGTTGGTTCTGGTGGTCTTAACACCCTTTCCTTTAACTTTTGTCTTTCGAATCTAGCCTTGTCTGAGCAACCGTCTTTCCCACCTAGGGCCCATATGCCCTGGTACCCTTCTTCCCACTGATATGAGGTTCCCTAGGTTTAATGACAACATCTCCCTCTTTAGGTACCCCATAAACGTCTCCCCAAGGTGGCCGAGTGTTCGTCACTCCTACTTGGTTTGGCACCTGGTGGTTTTTTAACAATATTCATTATCACACTGCCCCAGCTATCGTGGTGTCAGCTTTTCCCCTCTCTGGCGTTGCAGGGAATTCATGTGGAATTCTGCCACCGATGATATATCCTACTGGGGATCGTATAAACCAATTCCTTCCTTAACAGTCTCGTTAGCGGGTCATCTAGATAGTTGGCTCCCACCAGGATACCTACATTTCTGACTGTGTCAGTGGTAATGCTCGGTCTGCCAGCTTCACCCGGTCTTTCAATCCTTGGCGGTGCAGCAAGACCTCTGGGTAATTGCCCAGGTAACGTCTTTATACCAAAGCTGTAATATTTCGCGTGTCCACCCAATTTCGGGCATCCACCTTCGTAAGACTTGGGCGGGCCCGCAGCACCTCCCAATGCACCTTTGTCCCAGTGGCCTTCATCTTTAACTTAGCCACCAACTTCTCTGTTATCATGGAAATTGGCTCCCAGTCAAGAATAATCGGTTGTTTCGGATCTTTTCCCGTTCACAACCCTGCCATGACTGTAGGTAGGGAGAACCTGTCTTCTCACTCAGATTAGAGACTTTGCCCACTAATCACGCTGGCTACCACTTCAGGCCGGACTCCTTTCTATCTCTTCTGGAGAAACGTCCCATAGCCTGGGGCCCTTAAATTATTGGGACATAGGCAGATGGTGCACCTTTCCGCAGTTATGCACTCTGGATGTATAAATCTTCTGCCTCATGTCCCCACAACACCTTGCATAGCTGCAACTCCTTTAGTCTCGCCGCCTACTGCTCAGTGTTTATACCCAACAACTCGTGCTAGATGCTTTCCTTGCAAACAGCATATTCTGGTACGAATGTCTCTGACGGTCTGCTTAGGGTCCTTGTCTTGACACTTCTTTGCCATAGTACACCCCAAGAAATTTATGAACTTTAAATTGATCTCCCGAGTTTCCTGGTAACTAACTGTTTGTTTATGTGATGATGGCTGTGACTCTTTCTCTCGCCTGCAAATGAGAAACGAGATTCCCAACCCCTCAATAATTTAAGGTAAACCTTAGTCCTATACTTCAAATTAACTCGCTGTAGTGCTGCCATTTTCTGAATCGTCTGATGACCATTCATTCTGATCCCAAAAATGTAAATCTCTGAGACTATTTGTCAAGCTCATAACTTGATTCAACTTTCTAAGCTCTGACAGTCATGACGGCAAGCCTCAAGATCCCAACGATAAAAATAGCCACCTTATTCCTTGTGTTGCCAAACGCATCCTTTATTGATCCTTGGCATGTTGATAATTTATCAGTGGTTTGGTTGCCGAACCAAGTCCAGCCCCTTGAGCGGACGTAAATACTGTAGTTTGGTGGCATCCGACTCATCCCTGTCATCTATCTGGGATTTAAACTGAAAATGCAAACCCTGTCAAGGTTCCGTCGAACATTGGAAATTCAATGTAGCAATCTGGGTAACACTCTGAAGGACTGTGGCGCCTTTACACCTGTACTATTATTTGTTGCCCCTGCTATATTAGCCTTCAATGTTTTCATTAACTTTTTGCAGATCCCCTCTCTCAGACATTTGGCCCTCTGATCTTCGCATTCCTCCCGAGCTGCCTCGACAACATCCTCAGGCTCCCTGTCAATGGCTTTGCTCATAACGGAGATAGGATGCCTCCAAGGCCTTTTAGTCTTTGGAAAAATAAACACATAAGTAGTATAATGTGATCCTTTAACAACGTTACGCCCACTGGGATGCTTTATCGAGTACCGATTTTACCTGGATATTGTTTTTTATGTTCGCCGGAATCCGGCCCGGTCTTCCCAAAGGTGACCCGGCCCCCGGGTGGGGTCATCTTCTTCTTTCTTTTTGCTGTGGCTCCCCTGAGGGAGTGTCTTCGACGTCGCATCTTCATCAAGATCTTGGTACTTCAGGCTGTTTCCCTACAAGGAAGAAGAAGGATGGGGGATGAAAGAAGGAAGTGAGAGAAGAAAGCTGTAGTGGGTATTCTTGGTCGCTCGGGGTTCTCCGGCGCGCACGAGGGCTGGTGGGTGGCTAGGACTGGGAGCAGTGTCTCCAAATCATGGGTGGCCGAAAACCAGCCGGGCTGCTTTGTCCTCGCGGGTCAGATCCCCAGGTGCCATCGGGAAGTGCCTGCGGCGAATGGACGTCGTCGAAGGACAGTCAAGCATGTAGTGAACTAGAGGCTTTGGAACCATCCGGTCGCAGTGGCGGCAAAGTACCTGGATACAAGAAACATGAGTATTTATAGAATTTAGTCAGGTGGAGAATGTTGGGTCAGGTGGAGAATGCTGCATGTGAAGTCTTCAAAGTGGGTGATAGTTACAACCTTGGGTAACATAAAAGAGATTGGACAAGTATAAGAACATAAGAAAGGAGAAACACTGCAACAGGCCACTGCCCATACTTGAAGTCCATGTCAAAACCAACCCACCCAAATAGTATGGGGTAGACCTACTGCAGTGTTCCATTCTTAAGTTCTATGTGGGAAAGCGATGAAGAAGTTTCTTGGCAATGGTTCAGCTATGTTGTAGAACCTTGTTCTGGTTAAGTTGTTGGATATACAGATGAGTGATGATTCCAGGATTCTTCGGTATTGAGTGTTGTCTTCTCTGGCGATGAGTCTTATTTCTAGTTGATTAAATGGTTGTGTGAATTTCGGTGTTGAACACAGGCATTCCTTAAATCGTCAGATCTGCCTGCGTACTGGTGTTCTGAAATACGTGTCTGGAGGTCTCTGGATGTTTTGCCGACGTATAATTTGCAGCAGTCATTCAAGGATTGGTATACCCCTGCAGTAGATTGAAGCTGTCCTGTCTGTTACTGGTAATGTCCTTGATTGTTGTGGATGTGGAGGTAGATACTTGGAATGAGGTATTGGAAAAAATGTTGGAAACTTGTTTGGCAATGGAGTTGGTGGGGAGGACTATGTATCTCTTCTCGGAGTGTCTTCTCTGGGTGTGTTGAAGATGTTTAATGCCCATCGTCTGCAGTCTCTAATAAAGTGACGAGGATAGTGAAGTTTAGAAAAAACTTGCTCAATAAGGAGCATTCTTCCTCAAGGAACTCACTGCTGCAGATTCTGAGTGTATCGGAAAAGACTATAATTACAACACGTTTGGTTTTGTGTCGTGGTGAGGTAGAAGTGGAGAAGATCGTGTTGGTTGGTAGGTTTTCGATAGACTTTAAAACGAAGTTCATGGTCAGCTTTGCAGAGAAGAACATCAAGGAAAGGAAGAGTGTTGTCGATTTCTTCTAGGTGAACTGGATTGATGGCTCGACCTGGTTGAGCTTGTGTTGGAGAACTTGAACGTTGAAGCGTCTGGGAGTTATGATGAGAATGTCGTCAACATAACGGAGCCGGTGACAGAAGAGGGAATAATATTGGAAAAACGCTCGGCTTCCAGATGTTCCATATATGGTTCGCAAGGACGGCACTAGTGGCGATCCCATGGGTAGTCAAAAGTTTGCTGAAAGAGTTGATTTTCAAAGAAAACATGTAAAGCCCACACATAGGTCAACAAGGTCGATGAAATCGCTGGCTGGAAGAGGAAGATCAAACGAGTCGTCAGTTTTCCTGCAAGAGATCAATAGCTTGTGTAGTAGGTACTTTGGTGAATAGGTATGTTACAACAAGGCTGGAGAGTTTCTTGTTCCTGATGTTGATGTTGCGAATGCGATGGAGAAGGTCACCAGAGTGTTTGAGATGTGCTGGACTAATAGTGCCCAAAAGTTTGGAGAGGTGTTTGAGAATTCCTGAGAGTTTGTGGGGAGCACTGCCAATTCTCGAGGATATGGCCTCAATGGGATACTTGGTTTGTGAGTCTTTGCAGACCGTACATTCTGGCAGGTCTGGGGTTGCTGGAAGGTGTGTAGAAGTTTCTTCCCTTGTTCTGAGTTCTCAGAATGCGGCGAGTCTTAAAGCCCTGCGTGGGCGAAACGTTGTCAATAAAGGATCCATTTACTGCTTATGTGTTTATTTTCCATTGTCGGTATTTCATACCATTTATTTCCATCGCCTTTAGTCTTTCCTCTAAAAGCTCCAAGCACCTTCCTAGATCCTCGCAATCTGCATCTTGGTTTGCTCTGACAGCTCTGCACTCCTAAACGCCTTGTTTAAGCGTCCCTTGTGGGCGTTCATAGACTGATTTAGCTGACTTGGAGATAGGGCAGTTCTTTCCTGAATCTCGTCCGTCATTGTTGTGGTTTGGTTAAGAGTGCGTCACTAATTTATACTATAGCCCAAACAACACGATGATACGGTATCAGGTGAAACAAGTAGTCCCAAAGCTCCACAACAAGCTAACAACTTTCTTTACTTACTTTCCCAGTCTTGCTCCCAGCAATATCGCTGTGAGCTCTACTGTGTTGAACACTTTTTAGGGGTGTCACCCGTGCTTGGCTGGTGGCCAGATTGACCTGCTCCCAGCCACCATATCTAAGCCCCTATGCCGGGAAGAGGCATCACAGAAGACATGCAGGTCTAGTCTTGCAGGTGCACCCGAGGGACCTAGGACATGCAAAATCGTGTAGCTCTGCTAAATCTTTAACTAGATCCCACTCTGACAGATGGTTTCTGGCAGTGTGCTCGTCCCAACCTAGGTTCGCTCCCAGGTCTGTTGTACTAACATTCCACATGAATGGTAATGGGTGTCAACATACCCAGTGGGTCAGGCCGTCTGCACTTTACTCAACAGGGACCTGGAATGCTCCTCCGATTCCCCAGGACAGATGTTGGGAGTCACGTGGGGAATGCTGCCTGGCGCAGCACATGTTCACTCATTGAAGTCTGGTCTGAGAAGAATGAACTAGCATCTCTCCTGCCTAGGTCAAGTGTGGCTGCCAGTTCTCGTTAGCTAAAATAATCTAATGTTCGCCTATTCGGCTTAAATCTACCTTATGTTAAGGTGCTAGAACTACATTATTAATATCTAAAGTTGCCTCAATAATCCTACTATATTAGTTACTAACTGTACAAACTTACCTAGATCTTCCTAGGAGAGTAAATCTATGAATTAATATGTACTATCTTACTACCTTCGCCAACTGTGAGTGTGTTTGTTTGGGTGGGTGTGTGGGTTCATAAACTCTGAGGACCTATCCGTGGTATGGTTAAGGCTCCTTATGGCTCACTTACCCTGTGAACTTAGGCGACTCAAAAAAGTTTCCATTAAGTTTATTACTAAGTTTATTTGTATTTATCCATTGCACGAAGTAGTATGTCTATGAACAGAATCGTTTCATATTTTATACCGTTTCTATGTATCATGTATTAAGTTTAAAAAAAAAAAATTTACTCAGTGAAAGCATCCCTCTCTTCATTGATAATTTTCTTGTACCTTTGGAAGTCTCACCACCACTGGAAAACAAATCTAGGATAATATATGTGTCCAAAAAACCCCCCTCTTTTTTACGCATCTAAATTTAAAATCTTTTAGTGTTTTTGCCACCTTTAAAAAAAATAATCCACATTTCCAAAAATTTTAAATTAATCCTTTAAAAAGTAG
>WNWK01052859.1:0-12046 GCA_009830355.1 Cherax destructor
TGCCAAATAGATGGACTCAAAACCTTTGAAAAGTACCAGCCCAACAAAGCCCAAACAAGCAGTAATAGCATTGTCTGGGAAGCCAGACAATGTCACATTCCAGAAACATCTGAGGGTAGGCAGAAGCAAAGTTCTTTGGACAGATTTTAGTAAAAGTCTAACCTGGTGAGCTTAATCAGTTCAAATAGGAAAAAGAGACAGAAAAGAGAATGGGACTCTCCTTCCATACAATATTTCCTCCTCCTCCCTTCTCAGCACTATCCTAGTGAGTTAAATTTGCATTTATTTCAGTCAATTCTTTTGTATTTTTATATGCATTTTAGTATTCAGCAGTGTTTATATTACATATTTTAGTATTAAGCAGTGTTTTCACATATTTAGTATTCAGCATGTTTATATTATTTATACAACCTCATCAATGTATAATACGCAATAACAATAGGATTTTTTTCCATGGGAACAGATTAATCGTTTTCCCTATATTTCTTATGGGAAAATTCGTGTGGTATACGTCCTGTTTGGTGTAAGTCAAGGTCCAGGAACGGATTAAGGACGTATACCGAGTACCACTGTATATATATATATATATATATATATATATATATATAGAGAGAGAGAGAGAGAGAGAGAGGCAACGGATATATCGGATCATTATTAGTTGAGCTATTAGAGTAAAAGGAAGATGGACGAAAAAAAATGGCAACACTAAGTAAGAGAGGGTAAAAATGTATAAACTAAGGGAGGAGGAAGTTACGGTGAGATATAAGAAACTATTGGCAGAAAGGTGGGCTAGTGCAAGTAGTAGTAGTGGGGGGGGAGGGGGTTGAAGAGAGTTCGGATAGTTTTAAAAATGCAGTATTAGAATGTGGGATGGAAGTTTGTGGCTATAGGAGGGTGGGTGCAGGAGGAAAGAGGAGTGAGTGGTGGAATGAAGAAGTAAAGGGTGTGATAAAAGAGAAAAAGGTAGCTTATGAGAGGTTTTTGCAAAACAGAAGTGTTAATAGAAGAGCAAAGTATATGGAGAGTAAAAGAAAGGTGAAGAGAGTGGTGAGAGAGTGCAAAAGGAGAGCAGATGAAAGAGTGGGAGAGGCAATGTCAAGAAAGTTTGCTGAAAATAAGAAAAAAATTTGGAGTGAGATAAACAAGGAAGAAAGCCTACGGAACGAATGGATTTGTCAGTTAAAAACAGAGTAGGGGAGTTAGTAGATGGGGAGCTGGAGGTATTGGGTAGATGGCGGGAATATTTTGAGAACTTTTAAATGTCGATGACAAAGGGAAGCGAATTTCAGGTACTGGTCAGGGAGGTATAACATCGTTTAGGAGTGAAGAAGAGCAGGATGTGAGTGTGGGGGAGGTGCATGAGGCATTACGTAGAATGAAAGGGGGTAAAGCAGCTGGAACTGACGGGATCATGACAGAAATGCTAAAAACAGGGGGAGGGGATATAGTGTTGGAGAGGTTGGTATTTTTGTTTAATAAATGTATGAAAGAGGGGAAGGTACCTAGGGATTGGCAGAGAACATGTATAGTTCCTTTATATAAGGGAAGGGATAAAAGAGATTGTAAGAATTATAAGAAAATAAGTTTACTAGTATACAAGGTAAAGTGTATGGCAGGTTATTATTGAAAGAATTAGATTTAAGACAGAAGTAGGATTGCAGATGAGCAAGGAGGCTTTAGAGTGGATAGGGGATGTGTAGATCAAGTGTTTACAGTGAAGCATATATGCGAACAGTGTTTAGATAAAGGTAGAAGTTTTCATTGCATTTATGGATTTAGAAAAGGCATATGATAGAGTGGATAGGGAGCAATGTGGCAAATGTTGCAAGTGTATGGAATAGGTAGTAAGTTACTGAAGGCTGTAAAGAGTTTTTATGAGGATAGTGAGGCTCAGGGTAGGGTGTGTAGGAGGGAGGAGATTACTTCCGGTAAAAGTAGGTCTTATACAGGGATGTGTAATGTCACCATGGTTGTTTAATATATTTATAGATGGGGTTGTAAAAGTAAATGCTAGGGTGTTGGGAGAGGGTGGGATTAAATTATGGGAATTAAATGCAAAATGGGAGTTGACACAGTTACTTTTTGCTGATGATACTGTGCTTATGGGAGATTCTAAAGAAAAGTTGCAAAGGTTAGTGGACGAGTTTGGGAGGGTGTATAAAGGAAGAAAGTTGAAAGAGAACATAGATAAGAGTAAGGTGATGGGGGTATCAAACGATTTAGATAAAGAAAAATTGGATTTAATGTTGGAGAGAGGGATTATGGAAGAAGTAAATGTTTTCAGATATTTGAGAGTTGACGTGTCAGCAGAAGGGTTTATGAAGGATGAGGTTAACCATAGAATTGATGAAGGAAAAAAGGTGAGTGGTGCGTTCAGGTATCTGTGGAGACAAAAACGTTATCCATGGAGGCAAACAAGGGAATGTATGAAAGTATAGTGGTACAAACTCTCTTATATGGGTGTGAAGCATGGATTGCAAATGCTGCAGCGAGGAGGAGGCTGGAGGCAGTGGAGATGTCCTGTCTAAGGGCAATGTGTGGTGTAAATATTATGCAGAGAATTCGGAGTGTGGAAATTAGGAGATGGTGTGGAGTTACTAAAAGGATTTGTCAGAGGGCTGAAGAGGGGTTGTTGAGGTGGTTTGGTCATTTAGAGAGAATGGATCAAAGTAGAATGACTTGGAGAGCGTATAAATCTGTTGAGAAAGGAAGTAAGGGTAGGGGTCGTCCTCGAAAAGGTTGGAGGGAAGGGGTAAAGGAGGTTTTGTGGGCGAGGGGCTTGGACTTCCAGCAAGCGTGTGTGAGCGTGTTAGATAGGAGTGAATGGAGACGAATGTTTTTTGGGACCTGACGAGCTATTGGAGTGTGAGCAGGGTAACATTTTGTGAAGGGATCCAGGGAAACCGGTTATTATAGATTTAGCCGGACTTGAGTCCTGGAAATGGGAAGTACAATGCCTGCACTTTAAAGGAGGGGTCTGGGATAGTGACAGTTTGGAGGGACTATTCTCAGCTGTCGTATCTGAGCGCCTCTGCAAAGACAGTGATTACGTATGAGTGAGGTGAAAGTGTTGAATGATGATGAAAGTATTTTCTTTTTGGGGATTTTCTTTCTTTTTGGGTCACCCTTCCTCGGTGGGAGACGGCCGACTTGTTGAAAAAAAAATGTACAAGGCCTAAGTGACATCAGTGACATACTACTATATAGAAAGCCGCTCGTTATGCAGAGCATTTCCCGCAAAATAGGTCAGTTTTGTCCCAGGATGCGACCCACACCAGTCGACTAACACCCGTGTACCCATTTTACTGACTGGTGAACAAGGACAGCAGGTGTAAGGAAACACGGCCAGTGTTTCTACCCTCGCCGGGAATTGAACCCGGACCCTTGCCGTGTGAAGCAATAGCTTTAGCCACCAGGCCACGGGGGACCGTTTCTATCTCCGTCAATCTATTCCTTCTCACGTCTTCTCTTACTTTTCAACACTCCGTGTTGCTTCAGATCTGTCCTTGTTGCTTCCCTCGTCACTCCGTTGCTTACTACTATCTTCTATTTGTTTCTCACTATTCATTGCTTCTCACGACTCCTGTTTACTTCTCACGTCTCTTAGTTGTTACATACGTCTTCTCCTTCCTTCTTACGTCTTTTTTCTCGTTGCTGATAATGGTTTCTTGCTGTTTTTATTTCTTGTTCTTTTTCATATATTTTTTAAAGGCAGTCATCTATTCAACGTAAACTTCTGAAGTAGTTTTCTCATTTATTTATGTTTTTTACATTGAACAAAATTATTGATGAAGCTTACTCATGGAAGTGCTCCAGTATCTTCGTTGCAATAACATCAATTTTGTTGATCGATTTTGTTTCCTAGACAACTTAAGTAATAATAATAAAAGACTTTTAAAGTTGCCAACACGTAACTGCAATGAAATGTTTCTTTACCTGTAACCCACATCAATATTTTCCTTGCAGGTGTAAAGTAATTCCTGACGTTTCGCTTATAACCAGTAAAAATTGCTGCCTGTGCTGTCTTGGCAGAAAATTGGTTTCTGTGCTTAACTCATAAATTATAATGAGGAAAGGATTATTACCTTCCTCTCACACTGCAGAATAATAATGTGCTCTCCTGTAAAAATTCTTTCTTAAAGCTTGCAGAACACGTGTGCAGAACACATGTGCAGAACACGTGTGCAAATACAAATACATTTAAGAATTATTCTTTTGTAATAATATTTGCACAGTGATGTTATGTCTCGAAAACTATATTAAGTTTTACGTCTTTTTCAATATAGATGTTAACCTGTTCATAAATATTTGATATTTCTCATTTTTATTGAATTAAACCCAAGCAAGTATAAAGTTATCAAGAAAGCCTCTAGCAAAGAAGACCGGAAACGAAGTATAAGCTCGAAGGGCAAAGACTCGAAATCTCACTCAAGGAGATGAATTTCAGAATGAGTATTGTTCAGAGCAATATCTTTCTATTGACTGCGGCAGTTAACGAGCTTCTGTTAAAATCTAACATTACATTCCGTCAGCCTAGGCCAGGGGTTATTCACAATACTTTATGCAGCATATGTCAAGCCCGTACAGGAATATGAAGCACCATAATGAAAGAGGGAGAACACCAGGGTATGAGTGGTTAGGGAGATAAAGACGTATATTAAGTTGAGGGTGAGGGAGGGAAGGGTGTGAGACAAAATACAGGGTGAAGAATTTAACACGTGTGAAACATCTGAGTATCTTTAATTTGTAGACGTTTCGCCAACCATTGATTTTAGCAACACAATACATGGACATGATGTCCTTGTATTGCACTGATAGTCATTGGTTGGCGAAACGTCTACAATAAAAATGCCCAGATGTACTAACCCTTCATCTTGTTGGTATTCTCTACCATTCAGACGCAGAAGACAGGGTATGTAAGGGTGAGGGAGATAAGGGAGAGTGCCTGGCAGTGAGACAGACGACAGGGAGTTAGGATGAGGGAGGCAAGCTACTGTAGCAGGAGTTAGACACACGACAACGTATAAGGGTGACTGAAGTAAGGGAATGTACAAGGGCGGGAGACGGAAGATAGGATGCAAGGGTGAGGGAAGTAGGGAGTATAGCAAAATGTAAGAGAAAAGACAGTGTGTAAGGATAAAGAATTAGACAAATAAAGGTACCCAGACGTTTCGCCAACCAGTGGCTTTATCAATGCAATACAAGAACATAATGTGAAGAATATAGAATTGTATACAAAAGATGAGATAATCAGTCTCTCAGCCTTGACGATGGTGAAGAACACCGTAGTCGTGAAGAGCACCGTTGTCATGAAGAGCACCGTAGTCGTGAAGAGCACCGTAGTCGTGAAGAGCACCATAGTCGTGAAGAGCACCGTAGTCGTGAAGAACACCGTAGTCGTGAAGAGCACCGTAGTCGTGAAGAGCACCGTAGTCGTGAAGAGCACCGTAGTCGTGAAGAGCACCATAGTCGTGAAGAGCACCGTAGTCGTGAAGAACACCGTAGTCGTGAAGAGCACCGTAGTCGTGAAGAGCACCGTAGTCGTGAAGAGCACCGTAGTCGTGAAGAGCATCATAGTCGTGAAGAGCACCGTAGTCGTGAAGAACACCGTAGTCGTGAAGAGCACCGTTGTCATGAAGAGCACCGTAGTCGTGAAGAGCACCGTAGTCGTGAAGAGCACCGTAGTCGTGAAGAACACCGTAGTCGTGAAGAACACCGTAGTCGTGAAGAGCACCGTAGTCGTGAAGAGCACCGTAGTCGTGAAGAACACCGTAGTCGTGAAGAGCACCGTAGTCGTGAAGCTTGGTGCTCATATACTGGCGTCAGGTGAGAGACGTACAGCGGACGTGCAGCGGACGTGCTGCGGACGTGCAGCGGACGTGCATTGTACACCATTCATGTACAGTGTGTAAGGGAGTGTACCAAGGTGTATTAAGAAAGGGTGTAATTGTAAGTGAAGTAAGGGAGCGTACCGGGGTGTTTGACACTAATGCAACACATGGGAATCTTTACTGTGGAAACGTTTCGCCAGCCAGTGCCTTCATCAGTCCGATGCAGAGAAAAGTGGAAGAGGTGATCAGTCCCCTCAGAAGTCGATGTGTTGAGTCCATCAGTCTTGATAATAGTGAATATAATGGAATACAATACCCAAAAGTTGATAATAAACAAACATATACAGCAGTTAGGTATCTTTATTTCGAAACTTTCCGCCTACACAGTAGACTTCTTCAGTCGAATACATAAGAAGGTCGAAACGTAAGACAGGAGGAACACTGCAGCAGGCCTACTGGCACATACTAGGCGCATAAAAACATAAGAGTGGAGGAACACTGCAGCAGGCCTACTGGCACATACTAGGCGCATAAAAACATAAGAGTGGAGGAACACTGCAGCAGGCCTACTGGCACATACTAGGCGCATAAAAACATAAGAGTGGAGGAACACGCAGCAGGCCTACTGGCACATACTAGAGCATAAAAACATAAGAGTGGAGGAACACGCAGCAGGCCTACTGGCACATACTAAGGCATAAAACATAAGAGTGGAGGAACACTGCAGCAGGCCTACTGGCACATACTAAGAGCATAAAAACATAAGAGTGGAGGAACACAGCAGCAGGCCTACTGGCACATACTAAGTGCATAAAAACATAAGAGTGGAGGAACACAGCAGCAGGCCTACTGGCACATACTAAGAGCATAAAAACATAAGAGTGGAGGAACACAGCAGCAGGCCTACTGGCACATACTAAGGCATAAAACATAAGAGTGGAGGAACACTGCAGCAGGCCTACTGGCACATACTAGGCGCATAAAAACACAAGAGTGGAGGAACACTGCAGCAGGCCTACTGGCACATACTAAGAGCATAAAAACATAAGAGTGGAGGAACACAGCAGCAGGCCTACTGGCACATACTAAGTGCATAAAAACATAAGAGTGGAGGAACACAGCAGCAGGCCTACTGGCACATACTAAGAGCATAAAAACATAAGAGTGGAGGAACACTGCAGCAGGCCTACTGGCACATACTAGGCGCATAAAAACATAAGAGTGGAGGAACACTGCAGCAGGCCTACTGGCACATACTAGAGCATAAAAACACAAGAGTGGAGGAACACTGCAGCAGGCCTACTGGCACATACTAAGTGCATAAAAACATAAGAGTGGAGGAACACTGCAGCAGGCCTACTGGCACATACTAAGAGCATAAAAACATAAGAGTGGAGGAACACAGCAGCAGGCCTACTGGCACATACTAAGTGCATAAAAACATAAGAGTGGAGGAACACTGCAGCAGGCCTACTGGCACATACTAAGAGCATATAAACATAAGAGTGGAGGAACACTGCAGCAGGCCTACTGGCACATACTAAGAGCATAAAAACATAAGAGTGGAGGAACACTGCAGCAGGCCTACTGGCACACACTAGGCGCATAAAAAAACAAGAGTGGAGGAACACTGCAGCAGGCCTACTGGCACATACTAAGAGCATAAAAACATAAGAGTGAAGGAACACAGCAGCAGGCCTACTGGCACATACTAAGTGCATAAAAACATAAGAGTGGAGGAACCCAGCAGCAGGCCTACTGGCACATACTAAGTGCATAAAAACATAAGAGTGGAGGAACACTGCAGCAGGCCTACTAGCAAATAATAAGTGCATAAAAACATAAGAGTGGAGGAACACTGCAGCAGGCCTACTGGCACATACTAAGAGCATAAAAACATAAGAGTGGAGGAACACTGCAGCAGGCCTACTGGCACATACTAAGAGCATAAAAACATAAGAGTGGAGGAACACTGCAGCAGGCCTACTGGCACATACTAAGAGCATAAAAACATAAGAGTGGAGGAACACTGCAGCAGGCCTACTGGCACATACTAGACGCATAAAAACATAAGAGTGGAGGAACACTGCAGCAGACCTACTGGCACATTCTAAGTGCATAAAAACATAAGAGTGGAGGAACACTGCAGCAGGCCTACTGGCACATACTAAGAGCATAAAAACATAAGAGTGGAGGAACACTGCAGCAGGCCTACTGGCACATACTAAGTGCATAAAAACATAAGAGTGGAGGAACACTGCAGCAGGCCTACTGGCACATACTAAGAGCATAAAAACATAAGAGTGGAGGAACACTGCCAGGCCTACTGGCACAT
This sequence comes from Cherax destructor, assembly GCA_009830355.1. NCBI lineage: Eukaryota > Metazoa > Arthropoda > Malacostraca > Decapoda > Parastacidae > Cherax > Cherax destructor. The sequence goes on from WNWK01052859.1 coordinate 8,167, forward strand.
ACTAGGCGCATAAAAACATAAAGTAGAGGAACACTGCAGCAGGCCTACTGGCACATACTAAGTGCATAAAAACATAAGAGTGGAGGAACACGCAGCGGGCCTACTGGCACTACTAAGCGCATAAAAACATAAGAGTGGAGAACACTGCAGCAGGCCTACTGGCACATACTAAGTGCATAAAAACATAAGAGTGGAGGAACACTGCAGCAGACCTACTGGCACATACTAAGTGCATAAAAACATAAGAGTGGAGGAACACAGCAGCAGGCCTACTGGCACATACTAAGTACATAAAAACTAGACGCATTCAGTAGTAGATTTTAGTCCGTATGGTCGGCGGCAGAAAGGTCGGAGCTTGGCTCTAGCTCTACAACCCTTGACTAATTATTCGGCAGATAAAATTTCGGGTTATTTCCCCATGGGTTTATCTTCATTCAATTTCCTCACATCAATTTTTTTTCCTGATTTTCCACGTTTAATATAACGTTATTCATAGAAATGAAATTCGATATTTGTATTTTCGTATTTACATTTCGGTGGGTGATATGTAGGTAGCTTTATCGTTAAACTTGCATGACCATTGACCACTCTCGTATTCATGACCATTGACCACTCTCGTGGTCATGACCACTAACCACTCTCGTGGTCATGACCATTGACCCCTCTCGTGGTCATGACCATTGACCACTCTCGTAGTCATTATCACTAACCACTCTCGTAGTCATGATCACTAACCACTCTCGTGGTCATGATCACTAACCACTCTCGTAGTCATGATCACTAACCACTCTCGTAGTCATTATCACTAACCACTCTCGTGGTCATGATCACTAACCACTCTCGTGGTCATGATCACTAACCACTCTCGTGGTCATGATCACTAACCACTCTCGTGGTCATGATCACTAACCACTCTCGTGGTCATGATCACTAACCACTCTCGTGGTCATGATCACTAACCACTCGTGGTCATGATCACTAACCACTCTCGTGGTCATGATCACTAACCACTCTGTAGTCATGATCACTAACCACTCTCGTAGTCATGATCACTAACCACTCTCGTGGTCATGACCATTGACCACTCTCGTGGTCATGATCACTAACCACTCTCGTAGTCATGATCACTAACCAATCTCGAAGTCATGATCGCTAACCACTCTCGTGGTCATGATCACTAACCACTCTCGTGGTCATGATCACTAACCACTCTCGTGGTCATGATCACTAACCACTCTCGTAGTCATAATCACTAAACACTCTCGTAGTCATGATCACTAACCACTCTCGTGGTCATGACCATTAACCACTCTCGTGGTCATGATCACTAACCACTCTCGTAGTCATGATCACTAACCACTCTCGTAGATCACTAACCACTCTCGTGGTCATGATCACTAACCACTCTCGTGGTCATGATCACTAACCACCCTCGTAGTCATGATCACTAACCACTCTCGTAGTCATGATCACTAACCACTCTCGTAGTCCTGATCACTAACCACTCTCGTAGTCATGATCACTAACCATTCTCGTGGTCATGATCACTAACCACTCTCGTAGTCATGATCACTAACCACTCTTGAAGTCATGATCACTAACCACTCTCGTAGTCATGATCACTAACCACTCTCGTAGTCATGATCACTAACCACTCTCGTAGTCATGATCACTAACCACTCTCGCAGATCACTAACCACTCTCGTGGTCATGATCACTAACCACTCTCGTGGTCATGACCATTGACCACTCTCGTGGTCATGACCATTGACCACTCTCGTAGTCATGATCACTAACCACTCTCGTAGTCATGATCACTAACCACTCTCGTAGTCCTGATCACTAACCACTCTTTAGTCAGATCACTAACCACTCTCGTGTCATGATCCTAACCACTCTGTGGTCATGATCACTAACCACTCTCGTGGTCATGATCACTAACCACTCTCGTGTCATGATCACTAACCACTCTGTAGTCATATCACTAAACACTCTCGTAGTCATGATCACTAACCACTCGTGGTCATGACCATTAACCACTCTCGTGGTCATGATCACTAACCACTCTCGTAGTCATGATCACTAACCACTCTCGTAGATCACTAACCACTCTCGTGGTCATGATCACTAACCACTCTCGTGGTCATGATCACTAACCACTCTCGTAGTCATGATCACTAACCACTCTCGTAGTCATGATCACTAACCACTCTCGTAGTCCTGATCACTAACCACTCTCGTAGTCATGATCACTAACCACTCTCGTGGTCATGATCACTAACCACTCGTAGTTATGATCACTAACCACTCTTGAGTCATGATCACTAACCACTCTCATAGTCATGATCACTAACCACTCTCGTAGTCATGATCACTAACCACTCTCGTAGTCATGATCACTAACCACTCTCGCAGATCACTAACCACTCTCGTGGTCATGATCACTAACCACTCGTGGTCATGACCATTGACCACTCTGTGGTCATGACCATTGACCACTCTCGTGGTCATGATCACTAACCACTTCGTAGTCATGATCATAACCACTCTGTAGTCATGATCACTAACCACTTCGTGGTCATGATCACTAACACTCTCGTAGTCATGATCACTAACCACTCTCGTGGTCATGATCACTAACCACTCTCGTAGTCATGATCACTAACCACTCTCGTAGTCCTGATCACTAACCACTCTCGTAGTCATGATCACTAACCACTCTCGTACTCATGATCACTAACCACTCTCGTAGTCATGATCACTAACCACTCTCGCAGATCACTAACCACTCTCGTGGTCATGATCACTAACCACTCTCGTAGTCATGATCACTAACCACTCTCGTAGTCATGATCACTAACCACTCTCGTAGTCATGATCACTAACCACTCTCGCAGATCACTAACCACTCTCGTAGTCATGATCACTAACCACTCTCGTGGTCATGATCACTAACCACTCTCGTGGTCATGATCACTAACCACTCTCGTAGTCATGATCACTAACCATTCTCGTGGTCATGATCACTAACCACTCTCGTAGTCATGATCACTAACCACTCTTGAAGTCATGATCACTAACCACTCTCGTAGTCATGATCACTAACCACTCTCGTAGTCATGATCACTAACCACTCTCGTAGTCATGATCACTAACCACTCTCGTAGTCATGATCACTAACCACTCTCGTGGTCATGATCACTAAACACTCTCGTGGTCATGATCACTAACCACTCTCGTGGTCATGATCACTAACCACTCTCGTAGTCATGTTCACTAACCACTCTCGTAGTCATGATCACTAACCACTCTCGTGGTCATGATCACTAACCACTCTCGTATTCATGATCATTAACCACTCTCGTAGTCATGATCACTAACCACTCTCGTGGTCATGATCACTAACCACTCTCGTGGTCATGATCACTAACCACTCTCGTGGTCATGATCACTAACCACTCTCGTAGTCATGATCACTAACCACTCTCGTAGTCATGATCACTAACCACTCTCGTGGTAATGATCACTAACTACTCTCGTAATCATGATCACTAACCACTCTCGCAGATCACTAACCACTCTCGTAGTCATGATCACTAACCACTCTCGTGGTCATGATCACTAACCACTCTCGTAGTCATGATCACTAACCACTCTCGTAATCATGATCACTAACCACTCTCGTAGTCATGATCACTAACCACTCTCGCAGATCACTAACCACTCTCGTGGTCATGATCACTAACCACTCTTGTAGTCATGATCACTAACCACTCTCGTGGTCATGATCACTAACCACTCTCGTGGTCATGATCACTAACCACTCATGTGTCATGATCACTAACCACTCCCTAATCATGATCACTAACCACTCCAGATC
>WNWK01052860.1:0-12045 GCA_009830355.1 Cherax destructor
AATATCTTTTAGGGCAGAAGAAAGGAATTTATAGGCGCATAAAAAGAGGTGAGGATCATCTTATAAATCAGTATACTGACATTAAGAGGACGTTAAAAGGGAATAAGAAAAGCTAAACGGGACTATGAAATTAAAGTTGCTAGGGATTCAAAAACTAACCCAAAAGTTTTTCCAGGTTTATAGAACAAAAGTTAGGGATAAGATAGGTCCCTTAAAAATAACTTTGGGCATCTTACTGACAAGGAGAACGATATGTGCTCTATTTTTAATAATTATTTTCTCTCAGTTTTCACACAGGAAGACATTAATAATATCCCAGTAATTAATTTTTACAGAGGCCCAGAAGAAGATAAATTATGTAATATCACAGTCACTAGCGAAATGATTATGAAACAGCTGGACCGACTGAAACAAAATAAATCGCCGGGTCCTGATGAGCTTTTTGCAAGGGTTCTTAAGGAATGCAAAATGGAACTCTGTGAACCAATATCTAACATTTTTAATTTATCTCTTCAAACAGGTGTAGTGTCTGATATGTGGAAGATGGCTAATGTAATTCCTATTTTTAAAGTAGGGGACAAGTCACTACCGTCAAACTACCGCCCAATAAGCCTGACCTCAATTGTAGGCAAATTACTAGAGTCAATTATAGCTGATATTATTAGAAGCCATCTAGATAACCATAATTTGATTAATGATACCCAGCATGGATTCACGAGGGGCCGTTCCTGCCTATCTAATTTATTAACCTTCTTCAGTAAAGCTTTTGAGGCTGTTGATCACGATAAAGAATTCGATATTGTTTATTTAGACTTTAGTAAGGCTTTTGATAGAGTACCGCACCAGAGACTGTTAAAGAAAGTGGCAGCTCATGGCATTGGGGGAAAAGTGCTGTCATGGATCGAGTCATGGCTCACCAATAGGAAGCAGAGAGTGTGCATAAATGGGGTTAAATCCGAATGGGGACTTGTAACAAGTGGTGTTCCACAGGGATCAGTCTTAGGCCCATTGTTATTTATAATATATATCAATGACCTTGATGAGGGAATTACTAGTGATATGAGCAAATTCGCCGACGACACGAAGATAGGTAGGATAATTGATTCAAACATAGATGTCATAGAACTTCAGGAAGATTTAGACAAACTTAATTCGTGGTCAGAAAAGTGGCAGATGCAGTTCAATGTAGATAAATGCAAGGTTCTGAAGCTCAGGAGTGTCCATAACCCAAGCACTTATAAGTTAAATAACGTAGAACTTAGCCATACAGATTGCGAGAAGGACTTGGGGGTGATGGTAAGCAGCAACCTTAAACCAAGACAGCAATGCCTAAGCGTACGTAATAAGGCAAATAGATTACTGGGATTTATATCAGAAGTGTTAGCAACAGAAGTCCAGAGGTTATATTACAGCTTTATACATCATTAGTAAGGCCTCACCTAGATTACGCAGCTCAGTTCTGGTCTCCATATTACAGAATGGACATAAATTCGTTAGAAAACATTCAGCGTAGAATGACTAAATTAATACGTAGCATTAGAAATCTTCCTTACGAAGAAAGATTGAAGACCCTAAAATTACATTCACTTGTAAGACGTAGAATGAGGGAGACATGATCGAGGTATACAAGTGGAAAATGGGTATTAACAAAGGGGATATAAATAAGGTCTTGAGGATATCTCTCCAAGAGAGAACCCGCAATAATGGATTCAAGTTAGATAAGTTTAGATTTAGAAAGGATATAGGAAAGTATTGGTTTGGAAATAGGGTAGTTGATGAGTGGAACAGTCTGCCTAGTAGGGTTATTGAAGCTAGGACCTTGGGTAGTTTCAAATTTAGGTTGGATAAATTCATGAGTGAGAGGGGTTGGATTTGAGTGGGACTCGCGCATGAGTGGGTAGAATTGTCAAAGCTTATTTCTTGGGTAGCATTGAAAATTGGGTTGAGCAAATATTCTGTTAGTGGGACGGATTGTGAAGGACCTGCCTAGTATGGGCCAACAGGCCTGCTGCAGTGTTCCTCCTTTCTTATGTTCTTATGTTCTTATTACCAACGACTAGCACCTTACACTTGTCCACATTGAACTTCATCTGCCACTTTTCAGACCAAGACATTAATTTATCCAAATCCTCCTGGAGTTCACTGGTATCCTCCTCAGAATGAATTATACGGCCTATTTTTGTATCATCAGCAAAGGTAAATTAGACACATATGCAACACTTGGGTATCTTTATCCTCAATAAAGATACCCAAGTGTTGCATATGTGTCTAATTTACCAACTCGTCGGTTCTCTGAACCATTCATTCACATCATCAGCAAATTTACTCATGTCACTTGCAATTCCTTCATCAAGGTCATTAATGTAAATTATGAACAACAATGGGCCCAAAACTGATCCTTGTGGAACGCCACTAGTGACAAATCCCCATTCAGATTTGACCCCATTAATGGAAACTCTCTGCTTTCTATTGGTAAGCCATGCCTCTATCCATGCTAGAACTTTACCTCCTATACCATGAGCTGCCACCTTTCTTAAGAGTCTCTTGTGAGGTACTCTATCGAAGGCCTTACTGAAATCCAAGTAAACTATATCACTGTCTACTGCCTCAAATGTTTTATTGAAAAACGTCAGTAAATTTGTCAGGCAGGAACGACCTCTCGTAAACCCATGCTGAGATTCATTAATCAAATTATGTTCTTCAAGGTGACTTCTGATAATATCAGCTATAATTGATTCTAATAATTTGCCTACTATAGACGTGAGGCTTATTGGACGGTAATTTGATGGAATGGACTTATCTCCTGATTTGAATATAGGAACTACATTAGCTATCTTCCACATCTCTGGCACAACACCAGTTAGGATGGACGTATTAAACACATTCGTTAATGGCTGACTAAGTTCCATTTTGCATTCTTTAAGCACCCTGGAAAACAACTCGTCGGGTCCCGGGGACTTATTTTGCTTCAGTTTATCTATCTGTTTGATAACCATATCCCTCGTGACAGTAATATTAGTTAATTTGAATTCTTCAGGAACTGAATAATTGTTAATTTCTGGAATCTCATTTACGTCTTCGTGTGTAAAGACTGACAAAAAATAGTCATTAAATAGAGAACACATTTCCAGTTCGTTATCCGTCAGCTGTCCATTCCCAATTTTCAGAGGTCCTACCTTTTCCCTCACCTTCGTCCTGTACACTTGAAAGAACCCTTTTGGATTAGTCTTTGATTCATTAGCAACCTTAATCTCATAGTCACGTTTAGCCTTTCTAATCCCCTTTTTTACTTCTCTTTTCAACTGAACATATTGGTTAATAAGGTTAACATCTCCTCTTTTGATGCGCCTATAAATTCCTCTTTTCTCCCCTAATAAATGTTTTAGCCTCCTGTTAATCCATTTGGGATCGTTATTATTTGACCTAAATTCTCTCTGGGAATAAACATACTCTGTGCACGTTGTACATTATTAAGAAAAAAAATCATAAACGCAGATCCCATCGTAATCGTTAGCTAGATTACCCCAGTCGAGATTAGACAGGTGTTCCCTAAGTCCAATATAATCGGCAGAACGAAAATCAGGAACTTTTACCGTATTACCCCTATTCTCGTACTCCCATGTAATATTAAAAGTAATGGATTTGTGATCACTAGCTCCAAGCTCTTCAGTGATCTCCAGATTATTTACAAGAGTTTCTTTATTTGACAAGACTAGGTCGAGCAAATTATTACCTCTGGTAGGCTCCGTCACACACTGCTTCAGAAAACAGTCCTGAACTACTTCCATAAAGTCACTGGACTCCAGATTACCGGTCAAAGAAGTCCAGTCAATTTGACTAAAGTTAAAATCCCCTACTATCACTACGTTATTGTGCCTAGAAGCCCTAACAATTTCGTCCCAAAGAAGTCTCCCTCTATCGTGATCCAAGCCTGGAGGTCGGTATATTACACCTAGAATCAGTTTTTCTTGACCTTCTAGAAACTCTACCCAAACAGATTCTGAAGAATTCAAATTAACTAATATTACTGTCACGAGGGATATGGTTATCAAACAGATAGATAAACTGAAGCAAAATAAGTCCCCAGGACCCGACGAGTTGTTTTCCAGGGTACTTAAAGAATGCAAGATGGAACTTAGTCAGCCATTAACGAATGTGTTTAACACGTCCATCCTAACTGGTGTTGTGCCAGAGATGTGGAAGATAGCTAATGTAGTTCCTATATTCAAATCAGGGGATAAGTCCAGTCCATCAAATTACCGTCCAATAAGCCTCACGTCTATAGTAGGCAAATTATTAGAATCAATTATAGCTGATATTATCAGAAGTCACCTTGAAGAACATAATTTGATTAATGAATCTCAGCATGGGTTTACGAGAGGTCGTTCCTGCCTGACAAATTTACTGACGTTTTTCAATAAAACATTTGAGGCAGTAGACAGTGATAAAGAATATGATATAGTTTACTTGGATTTCAGTAAGGCCTTCGATAGAGTACCTCACAAGAGACTCTTAAGAAAGGTGGCAGCTCATGGTATAGGAGGTAAAGTTCTAGCATGGATAGAGGCATGGCTTACCAATAGAAAGCAGAGAGTTTCCATTAATGGGGTCAAATCTGAATGGGGATTTGTCACCAGTGGCGTTCCACAAGGATCAGTTTTGGGCCCATTGTTGTTCATAATTTATATAAATGACCTTGATGAAGGAATTGCAAGTGACATGAGTAAATTTGCTGATGATACAAAAATAGGCCGTATAATTCATTCTGAGGAGGATACCAATGAACTCCAGGAGGATTTGGATAAATTAATGTCTTGGTCTGAAAAGTGGCAGATGAAGTTCAATGTGGACAAGTGTAAGGTGCTAGTCGTTGGTAATGAAAATATCCCTCGAATTTATAAACTAGGTGAAGTTGAGCTTGATCATACAGAATGTGAAAAAGACTTGGGAGTCATGGTAAGCAGAAATCTAAAGCCAAGACAACAGTGCCTAAGTGTGCGCAATAAGGCTAACAGATTACTAGGATTTATTTCAAGAAGTATAAGCAACAGAAGTCCAAAAGTTATTTTACAGCTCTATACATCACTAGTGAGACCTCATTTGGATTATGCAGCTCAGTTTTGGTCTCCTTACTACAGGATGGATATAGATTCATTGGAGAACATACAAAGAAGAAAGACTAAAATGATTTACAGTATAAGAAATCTCTCGTATGAAGATAGACTTAGAGCATTGAATCTCCACTCTCTGGAGAGACGTAGAATGAGGGGAGATATCATCGAGGTGTACAAGTGGATGATGGGCATAAACAAAGGAGATATTAATAAAATACTGAGGATATCGAACCAAGTAAGAACCAGAAATAACGGATTTAAATTGGATAAATTTAGATTTAGAAAGGACATAGGCAAGTACTGGTTTTCGAACAGAGTTGTAGATGCGTGGAACAATCTTCCGAGTAGGGTGATAGAGGCTAGGACCTTGGGTGGCTTTAAAAGAGATTGGACAAATATATGAGTGGGAGGGGCTGGGTTTGATTAGTGTCGTGAGTACAGGAGTAAATTCTTAGGTAGTGGTGGTTTTGATAAGGACCTGCCTTTATGGGCCAGTAGGCCTTCTGCAGTGTTCCTCCATTCTTATGTTCTTATGTTCTTTAAATTACCGCCCAATAAGTCTAACATCAATTGTAGGCAAATTATTAGAGTCGATTATAGCTGATAACATAAGAAGCCATCTCGATAGGCATAATTTGATTAATGATACTCAACATGGATTCACCAGGGGCCGTTCCTGCCTAACTAATTTATTAACTTTTTTCAGTAAGGCTTTTGAGGCAGTTGATCATGATAAAGAATTCGATATTGTTTATTTGGATTTTAGTAAGACTTTTGATAGAGTACCACATCAGAGACTGTTAAAGAAAGTGGCTGCTCATGGCATTGGGGGGAAAGTGTTTTCATGGATCGAGTCATGGCTCACCAATAGGAAGCAGAGGGTGTAGGATAATTGATTTGATAGGTAGGATAATTGATTCAAACATAGATGTCATAGAACTTCAGGAAGATTTAGACAAACTTAATTCGTGGTCAGAAAAGTGGCAGATGCAGTTCAATGTAGATAAATGCAAGGTTCTGAAGCTCGGGAGTGTCCATAACCCAAGCACTTATAAGTTAAATAACGTAGAACTTAGCCATACAGATTGCGAGAAGGACTTGGGGGTGATGGTAAGCAGCAACCTTAAACCAAGACAGCAATGCCTAAGCGTACGTAATAAGGCAAATAGATTACTGGGATTTATATCAAGAAGTGTTAGCAACAGAAGTCCAGAGGTTATATTACAGCTTTATACATCATTAGTAAGGCCTCACCTAGATTACGCAGCTCAGTTCTGGTCTCCATATTACAGAATGGACATAAATTCGTTAGAAAACATTCAGCGTAGAATGACTAAATTAATACATAGCATTAGAAATCTTCCTTACGAAGAAAGATTGAAGACCCTAAAATTACATTCACTTGTAAGACGTAGAATGAGGGAGACATGATCGAGGTATACAAGTGGAAAATGGGTATTAACAAAGGGGATATAAATAAGGTCTTGAGGATATCTCTCCAAGAGAGAACCCGCAATAATGGATTCAAGTTAGATAAGTTTAGATTTAGAAAGGATATAGGAAAGTATTGGTTTGGAAATAGGGTAGTTGATGAGTGGAACAGTCTGCCTAGTAGGGTTATTGAAGCTAGGACCAGAGATGTGGAAGATAGCTAATGTAGTTCCTATATTCAAATCAGGGGATAAGTCCATTCCATCAAATTACCGTCCAATAAGCCTCACGTCTATAGTAGGCAAATTATTAGAATCAATTATAGCTGATATTATCAGAAGTCACCTTGAAGAACATAATTTGATTAATGAATCTCAGCATGGGTTTACGAGAGGTCGTTCCTGCCTGACAAATTTACTGACGTTTTTCAATAAAACATTTGAGGCAGTAGACAGTGATAAAGAATATGATATAGTTTACTTGGATTTCAGTAAGGCCTTCGATAGAGTACCTCACAAGAGACTCTTAAGAAAGGTGGCAGCTCATGGTATAGGAGGTAAAGTTCTAGCATGGATAGAGGCATGGCTTACCAATAGAAAGCAGAGAGTTTCCATTAATGGGGTCAAATCTGAATGGGGATTTGTCACTAGTGGCGTTCCACAAGGATCAGTTTTGGGCCCATTGTTGTTCATAATTTACATAAATGACCTTGATGAAGGAATTGCAAGTGACATGAGTAAATTTGCTGATGATACAAAAATAGGCCGTATAATTCATTCTGAGGAGGATACCAGTGAACTCCAGGAGGATTTGGATAAATTAATGTCTTGGTCTGAAAAGTGGCAGATGAAGTTTAATGTGGACAAGTGTAAGGTGCTAGTCGTTGGTAATGAAAATATCCCTCGAATTTATAAACTAGGTGAAGTTGAGCTTGATCATACAGAATGTGAAAAAGACTTGGGAGTCATGGTAAGCAGAAATCTAAAGCCAAGACAACAGTGCCTAAGTGTGCGCAATAAGGCTAACAGATTACTAGGATTTATTTCAAGAAGTATAAGCAACAGAAGTCCAAAAGTTATTTTACAGCTCTATACATCACTAGTGAGACCTCATTTGGATTATGCAGCTCAGTTTTGGTCTCCTTACTACAGGATGGATATAGATTCATTGGAGAACATACAAAGAAGAATGACTAAAATGATTTACAGTATAAGAAATCTCCGTATGAAGATAGACTTAGAGCATTGAATCTCCATCTCTGGAAAGACGTAGAATGAGGGGAGATATCATCGAGGTGTACAAGTGGATGATGGGCATAAACAAAGGAGATATTAATAAAATACTGAGGATATCGAACCAAGTAAGAACGAGAAATAACGGATTTAAATTGGATAAATTTAGATTTAGAAAGGACATAGGCAAGTACTGGTTTTCGAACAGAGTTGTAGATGCGTGGAACAATCTTCCGAGTAGGGTGATGGAGGCTAGGACCTTGGGTGGCTTTAAAAAGAGATTGGACAAATATATGAGTGGGAGGGGCTGGGTTTGATTAGTGTCGTGAGTACAGGAGTAAATTCTTAGGTAGTGGTGGTTTTGATAAGGACCTGCCTTGTATGGGCCAGTAGGCCTTCTGCAGTGTTCCTCCATTCTTATGTTCTTATGTTCTTATGAGTGAGAGGGGTTGGATTTGAGTGGGACTCGCGCATGAGTGGGTAGAATTGTCAAAGCTTATTTCTTGGGTAGCATTGAAAATTGGGTTGAGCAAATATTCTGTTAGTGGGACGGATTGTGAAGGACCTGCCTAGTATGGGCCAACAGGCCTGCTGCAGTGTTCCTCCTTTCTTATGTTCTTAATGGGGTTAAATCTGAGTGGGGATCTGTAACAAGTGGCGTTCCACAGGGATCGGTTTTGGGCCCGTTGTTGTTTATAATTTATATAAATGACCTTGACGAGGGAATTACTAGTGATATGAGCAAATTCGCTGATGACACGATGATAGGTAGGATAATCGATTCAGACGTAGATGTCAGGGAACTTCAGGAGGATTTAGACAAACTCAATTCCTGGTCAGAAAAATGGCAGATGCAGTTCAATGTAGATAAATGCAAAGTTCTAAAGCTCGGGAATGTTCATAACCCTAGCACCTACCAGCTTAATAAGAACATAAGAACATAAGAAAGGAGGAACACTGCAGCAGGCCTGTTGGCCCATACTAGGCAAGTCCTTCACAATCCGTCCCACTAACAGAATATTTGCTCAACCCAATTTTCAATGCTACCCAAGAAATAAGCTTTGACAATTCTACCCACTCATGCGCGAGTCCCACTCAAATCCAACCCCTCTCACTCATGAATTTATCCAACCTAAATTTGAAACTACCCAAGGTCCTAGCTTCAATAACCCTACTAGGCAGACTGTTCCACTCATCAACTACCCTATTTCCAAACCAATACTTTCCTATATCCTTTCTAAATCTAAACTTATCTAACTTGAATCCATTATTGAACTCAGCCGTACAGAATGCGAAAAGGATTTGGGGGTTATGGTAAGCAGCAACCTTAAACCAAGTCAGCAATGCCTAACCGTAAGAAATAAAGCAAATAGATTACTGGGATTTATATCAAGAAGTGTAAGCAACAGAAGTCCAGCGGTTATATTACAGCTCTATACATCATTAGCTCAGTTCTGGTCTCCATTTTACAGAATGGATATAAATTCGTTAGAAAACATTCAGCGACGAATGACAAAGTTAATTCATAGCATTAGAAATCTTCCGTATGAAGAAAGATTGAAGACCCTTAAATTACATTCACTTGTAAGACGAAGAACGAGGGGAGACATGATCGAGGTATATAAGTGGAAGATGGGTATTAATAAGGGGGATATAAATAAGGTCTTGAGGATATCTCTCCAAGAGAGAACCCGCAATAATGGATTCAAATTGGATAAGTTTAGATTTAGAAAGGATATAGGAAAATATTGGTTTGGAAATAGGGTAGTTGATGAGTGGAATAGTCTGCCTAGTAGGGTTATTGAAGCTAGGACCTTGGGCAGTTTCAAATTTAGGTTGGATAAACACATGAGTGAGAGGGGTTGGATTTGAGTGGGACTCGCACTTGAGTTAATAGAATCATTAAAGCATATTTCTTGGATAGAATTGAAAATTAGGTTGGGCAATTATTCTGTTAGTGGGATGAATTGTGAAGGACCTGCCTAGTATGGGCCAACAGGCCTGCTGCAGTGTTCCTCCTTTCTTATGTTCTTATGTAAGAAACCTCGAAACACGCCTCAATGAACACATTAATGAATGTAGGAACGATAAGCTGAGCAACACCTTCGTACAACACCGAAATTCCACCAATCATCTCATGAAATTCATAGACGCCCGATTAGTAAGAACATAAGAACATAAGAAAGGAGGAACACTGCAGCAGGCCTGTTGGCCCATACTAGGCAGGTCCTTCACAATCCGTCCCACTAACAGAATATTTGCTCAACCCAATTTTCAATGCTACCCAAGAAATAAGCTTTGACAATTCTACCCACTCATGCGAGTCCACTCAAATCCAACCCTCTCACTCATGAATTTATCCAACCTAAATTTGAAACTACCCAAGGTCCTAGCTTCAATAACCCTACTAGGCAGACTGTTCCACTCATCAACTACCCTATTTCCAAACCAATACTTTCCTATATCCTTTCTAAATCTAAACTTATCATGATCATGATCATGATCAAGAAACTAATTTCCGCAGACGCAAGTGCCTTGAATCAGCACTTATTGATGTTTCTAACACAATTAAACAAAACAAAGGCAGCTTCACCATATCTGAAGTCTTAGCAAGAATTCTCCTGAAAACAGTAAAGCCTACCATCACATAGCCTCTCCTGCTAATACTACAGAAGCACATCGCAGATGTGGAACACTGCTACAGGCCTTCTCTATTCCAACCTCCAACAGAAATATTTGTCTAACCTATTTTTATACTACCCAAGTAGTAGTAATACAATAAGGTAGAATAATCAACTTGCACATGAGGAAAAGGTGAAAGCAATTACTTGGGTAGCACAAAAATATAGGTTAGACAAATATTTCTGTTGGAGCTTGACAAAGCTCCTGGAGAGCGAAACGTTGCCACAATAAAATGTCACATTAGTTGCATTTGTGTCCTTTTACTTAACATTATTTATCTTGTTTTGAAATTTTTATTTACCACCCTGTCATCTTCCTGGCTGTCGTGACCTTGGTCTTATTGTGTATTTTGAAAGAAAGAACATAAGAACATAAGAACATAAGAAAGGAGGAACACTGCAGAAGGCCTACTGGCCCATACAAGGCAGGTCCATATCAAAACCACCACTACCTAAGAATTTATTCCCGTACTCACGACACCAATCAAACCCAGCCCCTCCCACTCATATATTTGTCCAATCTCTTTTTAAAGCCACCCAAGGTCCTAGCCTCTATCACCCTACTCGGAAGATTGTTCCACGCATCTACAACTCTGTTCGAAAACCAGTACTTGCCTATGTCCTTTCTAAATCTAAATTTATCCAATTTAAATCCGTTATTTCTGGTTCTTACTTGGTTCGATATCCTCAGTATTTTATTAATATCTCCTTTGTTTATGCCCATCATCCACTTGTACACCTCGATGATATCTCCCCTCATTCTACGTCTCTCCAGAGAGTGGAGATTCAATGCTCTAAGTCTATCTTCATACGGGAGATTTCTTATACTGTAAATCATTTTAGTCATTCTTCTTTGTATGTTCTCCAATGAATCTATATCCATCCTGTAGTAAGGAGACCAAAACTGAGCTGCATAATCCAAATGAGGTCTCACTAGTGATGTATAGAGTTGTAAAATAACTTTTGGACTTCTGTTGCTTATACTTCTTGAAATAAATCCTAGTAATCTGTTAGCCTTATTGCGCACACTTAGGCACTGTTGTCTTGGCTTTGATTTCTGCTTACCATGACTCCCAAGTCTTTTTCACATTCTGTATGATCAAGCTCAACTTCACCTAGTTTATAAATTCGAGGGATATTTTCATTACAACGACTAGCACCTTACACTTGTCCACATTGAACTTCATCTGCCACTTTTCAGACCAAGACATTAATTTATCCAAATCCTCCTGGGGTTCATTGGGATTTCCCCAGAATGAATTATACGGCCTATTTTTTTTTATCATCAGCAAAATTTTCTTTATGTCACTGGAATTCCTTCATCAAGGTCATTTATTAAAAATTTTGAAAAACAATGGGCCCAAAACTGATCCTTTTGGAACCCCCTGGGGACAAATCCCCATTCAGATTTGACCCCATTAATGGAAACTTTTGCTTTCTATTGGTAAGCCATGCCTCTTTTCCCTGTTTGAACTTTACCTCCTATACCATGAGTTTTTACCTTCTTAAGAGTCCTTTTAGGACTCATCGAAGGCCTTACTGAAATCCAAGTAAATCATATCATATTCTTTTTTTCACTGTCTACTG
>WNWK01052861.1:0-12045 GCA_009830355.1 Cherax destructor
ATGCAAGGAGCTATTGAACTAATAGTAATAACAGTTTTGACTAATATTTAAAGTAGTTTTGATTAAATTTAAGTTAATAAAGTGACTGAAGTTGGCTAATGGTAAAAGGTATTTTTAATATATAGGTAAATGATTGCACTTATCAGGTAGTTGTTTGTAAAGGAAATATAAAGCAAGTCACATACACAATGAGGTAGTTGTTTGAATATAAGAATACAATTAAGCAAATAAAGTGACTGAAATTTGCTTATGGTAAAATGGTATGTAAAAGTATGAGTAAATAATTGCACTTACGTATTTGGTATTAGCTTATAAGAAAAAAATAAACTCAGTTACATACACAATGAGGTAGTTGTTTGATTATAAGAATAAAAAGAAAAAACAATAGTGAAAAGGGTTTAATTAAATTTCAAGTAAAAAGTAATTACTAATACTGTAAATAGTTAAGGTTGGGAAATGGTAATGATAGATATGTATTAAAAATAAAAAAAAAATAAAAAAGTAAATGGTTACAGAACAAGTTTAGATATATATATAGTAAAAAATAGGTTATACAATTATATTTGGGTGGGAAATTTAATAAAGTGAGGTAGCAGATTATTGGAACAAATATGAAGTTGAATACATTAGTATACAATTTTGAAGTTAATTACATTAATATACAATCGGTTTTGTGAGAAATATAAGATTGTGAGGTTGCAGTTACTAGTACTACTGTTGCACTAACGCAGACTAAGGATTTGGTCATTGAAATTGTTCAGTCTCTGTAAGGTTAGCATCTCAAGGAATTTGGACAGTTCATGTTCATTCGTGATATAGTAAGCACGCCTACATTTGTTTTCTTAACTAGGATTTTCCCTTCTCGTGTGAAGCACTGGTGGATTTTGTCATTATTCTCACGTTTAAGCTTTCTCACTCTGTATAGTAGGTTCTGACGTTTTTTTGTGAGGCACTCATTTACGAAAAGATCTTGTTTTGCACTAATTGATGTTTTAATAAGATCGGTTTTACTGTCTATCGTGTGAAATCTAAGCATAACACTCTTTTTTCTACCTTGTGTGCCAAGTAATCGTGATTCTGTTATTTCTGATGCTGGTATTACTACATTTAAGTGGTCTTTTATGGTCTGAAGAACAGCATCTTTGCAGTTGGTATGGTTTATGCCACTTGGAAAGAGTGCACTGCTAATTATTACGGCGTTGGATAACTTATCTTGCTCAGCTTTATCTTCTTGGTTAGAAAAATAGTCAGTCAACTGGGTATCCATGTTGGTCTTCCAGTTCTTGACAGCATCTTCAACCTTCGTGTTTAGGGATGTTATTTGTTCAGTATGGCTGGCTATGACTGATTGGAGGGTCTTTCCAAAATCAGCCATCCCAGCTGATGTAAACTTCTGTTCAAAGCTTAGGATCTTACTTTCAAGGTGGGCTAACTTAGTTTCATGCTTAGATAGTGTTGTACGAAGATTCATGTTTTCCTCAATTAGGGTGGTGATGTATGACTTAAGAGTGGCAGGATCATTTGTCATACCTGAGATCGTTTCAGATGGGTCATTGAGAGTATCAGAAGAAGGGAGAAAGAAGAGGGATAGGGAAGGGGGTGAGGGAGAAAGGAGAAAGGATAGGGAAGGGGGTGAGGGGGAGAGAGATAGCTTAGAGGTAGTGTGGAAGAGGTTGGATAGAGAGGGAGAGGTGGAGAGGGAGGTAGAGAGATAGAGAAATGGGTAGAGGGAGAGAGAGGGAGGTAGAGGGAGAGAGATATAGAGGGAGAGGTGGAGAGGGAGGTAGAGAGATAGAGAAATGGGTAGAGGGAGAGAGAGGGAGGGAGAGAGATGGAGGGAGATAGAGAGATAGAGGGAGAGGGGGAGTGAGAGAGAGAGGTAGGGAGAGGGAGAGGGATAGAGAGAGGTAGGGAGAGGGAGGGATAGGAGGGGAGATATGGGGGAGAGGGAGGTATAGAGAGGGAGAGGGAGGTATATAGAGGGGGAGGAAGAGAGAGAGGGAGGGTTTGTGTGTGAGGGAGAAAGGGAGGGAGATAGGGGGGAGAGGGAGGTATGGACTACCCTCCTAATATTATCAAATAATGATACTAAGCTAGGCTAAAACAAGCCCAGAAAAGAGATAGAGGGGAAGAGTGAGAGAGAGAGAGATGGAGGAAGAGGGAGAGAGGGTATAGAGGGAGAAAGGGTATAGGGGGAGGGAGGGTATAGAGGGAGAGAGGGTATAGGGGGAGAGAGAGAGGGAGAGAGGGTATAGGGGAGAGAGAGATGGGGGAAGAGAGGGAGATGGGGTATAGAAGGAGAGGGAGAGAAATAGAGGGAGGTTGAGAGAGAGAGAGAGGGAGGGTATAGGGGAAGAGAGAGAGATGGTATAGAAGGAGAGGGAGAGAAATAGAGGGAGAGAGAGAGAGGGAGGGTGCGTGTGTGGGGGAGGAAGGGAGGGAGAGAGGGTGTAGGGTTAGTATGGGGAGGTATGGTTGGGTCGGAGGGTGACCGTCGTATCAGGTTTCAGCTGACATCTACTTGTTGTGAGAACTTCCAGTGTTTTTGGAATACTTCAGGTAGTTAGGAATATTAGCCTAATATTGTGCTAGAAATTTGCTAGTTGTAATTCCAAAAAAGAAAAAAGGGTGACACTATTAATCTAGGCTAAGACAAACCCAACTGTTGGTTTATGTGAGTTAGTTACCATTTTGTCCTAGGCACATGTCAATTAGACACTAGGCCTGTTGTATATATGTGTGTGTGTATGTGTATGTAAGGAAACACTTCGAAATGTTTCTGCCCCACCGGGAATTGAAACATGAGTGTGTGCGTGTGTTTGTTTACCGCTAACTCACCGCGCCTGCGCTCCGCCACCTCTTTGAATTATCTTCCTACCTTTCTTAGCTACAGAATCTAAAAAGAATACTACTACCTATATAACTGATAAAAATATTATTGCTAATACAAGAACAGCTGTATGGTCGACTACTTCAAGTGTGTGTGTGTGAGTGTGTGCGTCTTGGCACTTCGTCCACAGTGTCTACCTATTCTAATTCTAATTCTAGAATGCTACTAAGCACTGCTACTAAAAGTTACTACTTATAAACTGGTAATAATATTGTTGCTAATACACGAACAATTGTATGGTATACTACATTTATATCCTGACTACTTCAAGTGTATGTGTGTGGCGTGCGTACACGTGTGTACATTTGGTTGGTAGCCCTGCGCCCTAACTTGTCTTCCTACCTATGAGATGCTTATGTAGTCAGCTCCTCCGAGCAGGGATTTTTCCCACAGCTTCAGCAACTCAGGGCCAGAAACCTGCAAACCTGCAAACCACAACTAGGATTTTGTACATTACATCCGATGTCTGCTGGGTCTGTCAGATTGTTGATATTCTCCTGGAGTGGCACCCTGCTGGGTACTGTACCTCTTTGTTTCTTTTCTATTGGGCTCACTTAATGCAATCACCGTATTGCTCACTGCTTGCCTTGCACTTGTCTCCCTTACTTGAGTGCCTCCAGTAGATATGCTCCCCACTGCGTTAAAGTTCACTACATTATATTCTCCACTTCCTGCTGTGTGGCAACCGCTGTTAGGCCTATCACCGACTCCCCTCACCGGCACTTTCAACTATTTACTGTGTTTTTTCCTCTGTGATCACTCGTGTTTCCCTGCTTCTTGGTTTTAAATGAGTATGACACTTTAGCCTATGCCCACGCCTGTTTGTTGCACTCGGATTCCCCCTAGGGCCACCCAATACGACCCAATTTAGGGGAGCTCAAAACGCGCATGACTGCTGTGACTGCGACTGCAGTCGCAGTCACAGTGTGTGTGTGTGTGTGTGTGTGTGTGTGTGTTGTCTGTCTGTCTGTTCATGCGTGCTCGTGTGTATGTGCGCATTCACACTAGTGTGGGTGTGTGACCCACTTAATATTTGTATACATAACTCATTACAGTTGTGACCGAGTGTGGATGTGTCAGCGGCTCATTACTCTGTAATTTGTTCATGATTGTAACCACAAAGGGGGCAGTAAAGGAATAGCAAAGAACTACAGACCGATAGCACTAACATCCCATACCATAAAAATCTTTGAAAGGGTTCTAAGAAACAAGATCGCCACCCATCTAGATACCCATCAGTTACACAACCCAGGGCAGCATGGGTTTAGAGCCGGTTCCTCCTGTCTGTCCCAGCTACTGGACCACTATGACAAGGTCCTGGATGCTCTAGAAGACAAATGCAGATGTAATATACACAGACTTTGCAAAAGCCTTTGACAAGTGTGACCACGGTGTAATAGCACACAAAATACGTAATAAAGGAATAACAGGAAAAGTTGGTACATGGATCTATAATTTCCTAACAAATGGAACACAAAGAGTAGTAGTAAACAGAGTAAAGTCTGAGGCGACTATGGTGAAAAGCTCTGTTCCTCAAGGCACAGTACTCGCTCCCATCTTGTTCCTCATCCTCATATCTGACATAGGCAGTGATATTAGCCACAGTGCCGTGTTTTCTTTTGCAAATGACACCCGAATTTGCATGATAGTGTCCTCCATTGAAGACACCACAAGACTCCAGGCGGACATCAACCAAATCTTTAAATGGGCTGCAGAAAACAATATGAAATTCAATGATGAGAAATTTTAATTACTCCGATATAGAAAACATGAGGAAATTAAAACTACATTTGAGTATGAAACAAATTCCAACCACATAATAAAGCGAAAAACTAATGTAAAAGACCTGGGAGTGATCATGTCGGAAGATCTCACCTTCAAAGACCATAACATTGTATCAATCACATCTGCTAGAAAAATGACAGGATGAATAATGAGAACCTTCAAAACTAGGGATGCCAAGCCCATGATGACACTCTTCAGGTTGCTTGTTCTATCTAGGTTGGAATATTGCTGCACACTAACGGCACCTTTCAAGGCAGGTGAAATTGCTGACCTAGAAAATGTACAGAGAACCTTCACAGCACACATAACTGCAATAAAACACCTTAATTACTGGGAACGCTTGAAGTTCTTAAACCTGTACTCTCTACAATGCAGGCGGGAGAGATACATGATCATATACACATGGAAAATCCTAGAGGGATTAGTACCAAATTTGCACACGAAAATCACTCCATATGAAAGCAATAGACTCAGAAGACGATGCAACATCCCCCAATGAAAAGCAGGGGTGCCACTAGCACGATAAGAGACAACACAATAAGTGTCAGGGGCCCAAGACTGTTCAACTGCCTCCCAGCATACTGATAACGATAGTGTTGTGTCGTTCTGGGTAGCGGGAATGCAATGATAAGGCTTTGGAGGCTTCTTACTGTATTAGAATAAAGTGTGGGGTACACATGCAGTGTGTTTGTGGCTCATGGTCTGGCGGGCCATGCCCGCAAGAGAGAGAGGGAGTGAGGCCTGTTGACCGAGTCAAGGCCGCTGAGTGAGTGAGAGAAAAACATGGTGGAGCAGACTGAAGTGGTTATAAGCCTATAGGTGGCAGCACTAGCATGGCACAAAACATGAACTCAGCTGGCAGACAGCAGAGGCTGTCTATGCAGACAGTACAGGCTGTCTACAATACATAAGGGGGATTACCAATAGACCCCTGGCTGTCTTCAAGCAGGCACTGGACAAGCACCTAAAGTCAGTACCTGACTAGCCAGGCTGTGGCTCGTACGTCGGTTTGCGTGCGGCCAACAGTAACAGCCTGGTTGATCAGGCCCTGATTCCACCATGAGGCCTGGTCACAGACTGGGCCGCGGGGGCATTGACCCCAGGAACCCTCTCCAGGTGTATAAGAGTGTAGATGGTTCATTACCTTTGTAACTTGTTCAGCTATCATAACATTGGTGTCCAGTTCCTGGACCCATTATGTACCTTTGTAATCTTTGACTACTGCCCACAGGATGGGTGTGGGGTGCATAATAATGATATTAAACTAAAAAACTAAACTA
This sequence comes from Cherax destructor, assembly GCA_009830355.1. Lineage (NCBI taxonomy): Eukaryota > Metazoa > Arthropoda > Malacostraca > Decapoda > Parastacidae > Cherax > Cherax destructor. The sequence continues at coordinate 5,956 of WNWK01052861.1, forward strand.
TACACTGAGTGATGTATATCTCAGTGTGTATACTATGAGAGGGGTATATACAGTGGACCCCCGAGTTTCGTAAACCCCGGAAATCGTACATTTATGTAAGTATAATATTGTAAGTGCTTGTGGAAAAGTATTTTTGGGGGTCTGAAATAGACTAACCTACGTGACATTTTTTCTTAACCCTTTGAGGGTTTTTGACGTACTAGTACGGCTTACATGCCAGGGCGTTTGACGTACTAGTACGCCTAAATTCTAGCGCCCTCAATTCAAGCAGAAACAGGCTGGTAGACCTAGATATCAGAGAATGGGTCTGTCCGGTCAGTGTGCGCAGTATAAAAAAAATCCTGCACCACACAGTGCATAATGAGGAAAAAAAAACTCCGACCGTATTTTTAGTTTAAAACAGCGACTTTGCAGTCTATTTTCGTATGGTATTTATGATTATATTCTCGTTTTCTTGGTCTCATTAGAAAGAATGGAAAATATATTAGAGAAATGGAGATAATTTTGATCGGTTAATCAATGACAAGTACCTAGAAATTGAGCGCAAAGTAGCAAAAATGTTTGATTTTTGGCGATGTTCAAGAGTAAACAAATCACGCCATACGTACAATACACATCAACTGACGACTCTAATATTCTTGCACATGTGTTCTGATGTCATTTATACCGTTTTTACAATGATGCAGTAGTATACATAATAATAAATCTTCAATTTATTGTGAGAATAGAAATTCAAAATGGAAAGCAAAAGTAATGTAAGAGGGGCCTGGAAACGTGACTAAGGGACAGATAAAATGTTATTCGAGTGCCAGGAATGTCTGTCTCGTTTATTCTGGACCCTATTTTGAAATTGGCATCTTTTGAAATTTGTGTGAAATTGGACAAATTGCCAATTTCTGACCACCATATTGGGTAGTTGAAATCGGTAAATTGGCAGTTTCTTGTACTCAATCGATAGAAGAAATAGAGTTCTAGCGAAATAGCTATAATTGTAGTAGACTGAAACATTGGAATTTGCCGAAAATAGGGCTCAAATTTGGCGAAATCGCCGATGCGTAAATAGCATCGATACCGCTAACTTCGCGAGAGCATAATTCCATTAGTTTTCCATCAAATTTCATAATTTTGGTGGCGTTATGATCGGAAAAAGATTCTCTATCATTTCATAAGAAAAATAATTTTTTTTTCGAAATGTTTCGACCTAGAGAGAGTTAAGAATCGGGGTCTCACCTGAAAGTAGAGGGTAAATTGTCTAATGGCACTTTAGCAGACTTCAGGAGTGAAGTTTTTACGAAACTCGGGGGTCCACTGTACACTGAGAGGTGTATATCTCAGTGTATATACACTGAGTGATGTATATCTCAGTGTATATACATTGTTAGTTTATATTTATCACTATTTTAGGTATTAAAGTATTCTTGACTGATGACTCTGGTGTAGTAGATAGACATTAAACCCTCCCATTTCCCCAGGCACTGTATGACTCCTATGGGTTTAGCTCTTCCTCTTAAATATAGTACTGCTGCTTACTTCCATTATGCTGTACATCATTTTCTCATATCACTTATATAGTGTCACATCAACACCATAGTTCAATTAGCATATTATTATTAATATTTTGGGGAGCACTAAACCTGTAGGGATTGTATAGTGCCTGTGGGTTTTCTTAAAAGCTTGTACAGGTGGTCCTCAACTTATGATGGGGTTATGTGGCCTGGTGACAAAAGCTCTCGCTTCACACTGTGAGTGTCCGGATTCCTGGCAAGGGGGGGTGGAAACATTAGTCGTGTTCCCTTACACCGGTTGTCTATGTTCACCCATCAGTAAAACAGGTACCTGGGTGTTAGTGGACTGGTGTGGGTCGCATCCTGGGACAAAACTGACCTAATTTGCGAGAAATGCTCAGCATAACAAGCGGCTTTCTATATAATAGTAATACAGCCTCTCTTCACTTAGTGACGTACTCGTTTACCGACACCTTGGACTTACGATGGGCTCTCTGACCAGTATTCATACCTAAAAAATGTATATTAGAGTTGATTTCCTGTACAGTGGACCCCCGGTTTTCATGATTTTTTCGTTCCAGAATGCTGTTCAAGTGCCATTACCAAACAAATTTATTCCCATAAGGAATAATGTAAAGTAGACTCGCCCTTTTAGACCCCCAAAAATACACTTACAAAAGCATTTAAAAAAATACACTTACATAAAAGGGCGAGTTTGGAGAAGGACGAACACCGGGGGTCCACTGTATTTTGTTTATTTCAATATATAGTACACTACTGTATAAACATTTAAAAATACAGAAATGTTATAAATGATGCAATGGTGACATTAAAACAATATCAAAGATGGTTGACACAAACTCACTACCATTATAGTGTGCTCCTCACTTAGCGACTAATTCATTTAACGACGTGGTCTCAGGAACGAAACTTCGTTAAGTGAGGAGAGGCTGTATGTCATTGATGTCAGCTATGGTCTGTATACCTTGTACATGTACTTGTAGTAAATAAAGATATTATTATTATTATTATTATTATTATTATTATTATTATTATATTGTGTTGCGACAGACCCATCGTAAGTTAAAAATATGTATGTATGTGAATTGCTAAATAAGTAAATGAATAACTACTGTAATAATAATAATAATAATAATAATAATAATAATAATATTTTTATTTGGACATGATACAAAGAATTACATTTGGTTATTGAGATTACATGAGGTGTACATGCCAAAAGCCCCTAGTATGCAGGGCATTTTGGGCAGACTTAAAATTAACTTAAAACTAAATTGTAAGAATTTTTGTAGATAGTATACAATGAGTAAAGGTGAGTATTTAAGCTATGAAATTTGAACATAGTTTAGACATGACATTTTTTAAACATAGTTTTGTACTTTTGTCTTCATTATAAAATTAATTAAATCAGATTAAACAAATTAAAGCAATAATTACTGTAAATGCCAGTATTGAAAAGCCAGTAAATGAATACAAGTTAGAGACTTGCTGCCTTCTAATCAGTTTGAAGCAACTCTCCCAAATATTATATTATATATAATCTCTAGTCTATTTAAACATCTGCCAATACATGAAATATTACTGTTTGAACCATTAATTGTAATATTGTTTTGATTATGTGCAACTTCAAGATTATTATTCTTATAAACCTCCACCTTGACTACTCCGCATTAGTATTAAGATAAAGATTTATTAAAAAGTTAACCACTCTTATCTTGTCTAGACTTAAGTACAGTGGTACCTCGACTTACGATATTTTTTCATTCCAGAATACTGTTCAAGTGCCATTACCAAACGAATTTATCCCCTTAAGGAATGATATAAAATAGACTAGTCCTTTTAGATCCCCAAAATTACACTTACAAAAGCGTTTAAAAAAATAAACTTACATAAAAGGGTGAGTTTGGGGACCATCGTAAGTCGAGGTACCACTGTAGTTATTATGTACGTACAGTGGACCCCCGAGTTTCGTAAAAACTTCATTCCAGAAGCCTGCTCAAATGCCATTACCGAACAAATTTAATCCCTTAAGAAAAAATGTCAAATAGGTTAGTCCATTTCAGACCCCCAAAAATACACTTACAAAAGCACTTACAATATTATACTTACATAATTGTACGATTTCCGGGGTTTACGAAACTCGGGGGTCCACTGTACTAGGATTAGTCTGCCCAAAATGCCTCGGCATGATAGTGGCTTTCTTTGGGTACATAATAACATAAGACAGGAGGAACACTGCAGTAGGCCTGTTGGCGTAGACCTCCACCTTCATTCTGAAATTCGAAACACTGTTGGCCCCAAGGGTTTCAGATAAAGGGATGGGGACTGTAGTGGCAGGCTTCCTTGTGAAGAACATTGTAACCTTTGCAAAGAAATAAAATCTTTATTCTTTATTCATGCTGGGTAATTATTCTAAGTTTCATTTCCAGAGTAATTGCTGCCACACATTATAAAGTTGATATATAAAAAATCGAGGAGAACCTATATATTTAATAAATTTTTGCGTGTCCTATTAAAATGTTTGACTGGCTTTGAGAAATTCTGGGTTATGAGTTGTTTAAGCCAGGATGTGGTTTTGAGAAATGAAATTTGGGATAAGTACGTTATAATGTGTAAGTGGCTAAGTGATGTTTTCTACTAACTTTGAGGAACTTTGGGTTAAAGTTTAACTAATTTAACTAGTGATTCATCCTTTGGATGGTAGCGCAAGAGCATATGGATACACATAAAGCCTAGGAACTAGGCCTCAAGAGGGTTAATACAAGTATATCTGAATTTGAATCTACAATTTGTCTTAATTTTTTGCAAGTAAATGTGGGATATTTGCTTAATATGTCTGGTATCTTATTTTCATTAATATTTTTACATGAAACTAACTTTTTGCACATCTCTGGGAATAAGTTGGACAAATATGTGAGTGGGTGAGGTTGGATTTGAGGAGGAACTGCCTAGTAAGGGCCAGTAGGCCTGCTGTAGTGTTCCTCCATTCTTATGGTATTTGATAATACTCATGAAAAACCTCTGAGATATCACATCTCTATGTTGGTCAATAAGTGGACAGTTGAGCACATAATGTTGAAGAAAGTGACTAATGATTTTGGGATATGTCAAAAGATGCCATATCATTCAATATTTATCCAGTAGTTTTTCTTATGTAGCTCTTGGATTGAAATATTAGACACATGTGCAACATCTGGGTATCTTTATTTGTAGACGTTTCACCATCCAGTGGCTTTATCAGTATAATTCAGGGAAATAATATGAAGACTGTGGAAGTATATACAAAAGATGAGGTAATCACTCCCTCAGTCTTGGGATTGAGCACTGCAGTCTTGAAGAGTCTGAAGCACAAGCAACAAGACTGGCACTTATATACTGTCATGTAAATGCTTTAGATGGTTTAAATTTTTGTAATAGATATTGACAAGTGGGCTTAGAAAAACATGCAAGCAAACATTAGGACATACAGTATCCACAGGGTATATATTGCAAGAATTAACGTGGATACCCGAAACCATGGATAGTAGTGAACCCTATACTATATAAGTCATTTTTTGTTTACATATATCTGGAGAGGGTTTTGGGGATCAATGTCCCCGCAGCCCGGTCTGTGACCAGGTCAGGTGGTGGATCAGATCTTGTTACTGTTGGCTGCTGCATGCAGTCCAATATACAAACCACAGCCCGGCTAGTCAGTACTGACTTTAAGTGTCTGTCCAGCGTCTTCTTGAAGACAACCATGGGTGTTTTGGTAATCCCCCTATATGCATACCTATGATAAAGTTTAATTGATAAATTATGCAAAATAAGTGTAGAATTAGCACTGTTTCACTGATGGGAAGCATTTTACAGATTCTCTTAGGCTTTGATGAGCAGCACCATGGTGCTGAACTCTACTCCAGGCTGAGGGACTGACCACCTCAATTACTTTTTCTCCAAGGTTGATGAACTGATTACATCATCTTTATTTCATTACTACTACAGTGGACCCCCGGTTAATGAACACCCCGGAAATCGTACAATTATGTAAGTATAATATTGTAAGTGCTTGTGGAAGTGTATTTTTGGGGGTCTGAAATAGACTAACCTACGTGACAAAATTTCTTAAGAAAGTAAATTCGTTCGGTAATGGCACTTGAGCAGGCTTCTGGGATGAAGTTTTTTCGTTAACCGGGGGTCCACTGTACTCATTCTGTATTTGACTGAAGAAGCCTACTGCATAGGTGAAATGTTTCATCCATAAAGATACCCAACTGTTGTGCATGTGTCTTAATCTTCACCATTGTTGTTGTACAATATTTATAATTTATATATATATAAGAATATAAGAAAGGAAGAAAAATAGTCACAAATGCAGTATAATGCGATCTTTTATTGACTATATCTCATGCACACGGTGAACTGTATCAAGTCACAAACTTGATAAAGCCCACTGTGTAGCCAAAATGTAGTTAATAAAGGATCACATTATACTGCATTTGCCATGGGTTCTAACCCCACCCATAATGTGGTTTGATTATTACTGTAATTTTACATGTCAAATAATGTTAATGTTGAAGATATG
>WNWK01052862.1:0-12044 GCA_009830355.1 Cherax destructor
TTTGTTTTGTTTTTAAATTTCTTTTATTGCTTTTATTTCTTCCTGTTTTCTTGTCTCCTGTAAATTTCTTCATTAAGTTCGATATTTGCAATTACATTAACCAGTGCAGTGTTTCAGATATATTACCCCCTCTTAGCAGCTCTGTGACTCTTCCCCTTTCGTTATATAGGGAGCGTCTTTTTTTTCTAGTTTACAGAAAGTCCTGTATTTCGTTGTTTGGGGAATAGGGGGGGAAGGGGGTTGACTAATCGGTGAAGGAAGGAGGCATTCGACAGCTTTTAATATAAAAATTCAGTTTGAGTTGAAATTCGCGATTTAGGGTTTCCCCTCCTCCCCGATGTTACAGAAAATCTCCCCCCTCTCATGTTCAATGTTATCAATATCACATGTAGGTTCTTTTCATTTTTTCTTCAAGGTCTTATTATATATCATTGATGGATTTAGTTTTTTTTGGGAACTATAAAAAAATTATCAACATGATATTAAATATTCAAGGGGTGAATCAGGATTTTGATAAGAAAACAAAATGCCCCATCCTAGCCCACAAACACACTGACATTACCGAATGATAGATTTAACACTGTGTATGAACCCTATAGTGCATGAGGGGAAATAACAGGAAAACGCAATTAATTTTAAATTTCCCCACTGTGTAACTATCAAACAGAATAAAGTAGCAGAAAATTGCAGTTTTTTCCCAAATTTGCTAACAAAAAGAACAAACGCCGATTAACATCCCGCACCCATAACATATTTACACACTCACCCCTTCACACATACAAAAAGGAAGAGGGGGGGCCAGGAGCTATGAATCGACCCTGCAACCAAATTAGGTGAATAAACATACACACACGATAAAGCCTTGAGCAGAGAGTGGACCAGTAGCGATCAGCAAAGAGGAGGGGAGCTGAAATACCCAAACCACAAATAAAAGTTGGGGTTTGGAAATACGGACAATATGTTACAAAAAAGAATTTTTAACAAAGGACATTTATTGTTGCAACCTTCCTCTGAAAAAATTTGACGAGCCGTTACAAACAAAGAGGGCAGGAAGATATATAAGGGGAAAAAGGATCCTTAATCCCCTTTCAAACATTATTAAACAGAAAATAGTCAGTTTGATTATCTCTGAAGTATTAAGGGGGTTTTTTAAAAAATTGACCCACATCACATAACAACCTAAGTTTCATCCCCATACACTACCCCATACTACTACTCTACTAATTCATAATACTACCAATACTACTTTCCCACATACTATCCCATGCTACTACTACTACACTATCCACGCTACTACTACTACTACTACATGGTCTGGGGTTTCATCTTTGATCCGGGGGTTTTAAACCCCCCCGTGGGATGTTTTTTTCTACTACTGCTACTACTAATACTAATACAACAACACTACTACTACTACTACTACTACTAAACTTTTAGTATGCCATTATTCTACTACTTTATTAATTCTTCAACTGGAACCTTTTCTACAAGGCATTATTTTGTTTCTACTACTACGCCACCTTAGCATGGGTCAAGGGTTTTCAATGCTAATGACGTTTGATCTTGTATCATTACCTTTTATGTATCCTCTGTATTATTATCTATATGTATCCCTGTATTATTACCTATATGTATCTTCTGTATTATTACTTATATGTATCCTCTGTTTTTTTACCTTTTGTATCCTCTGTATTATTATTTATATATCCCCTGTACAAATCTACTAAAAAAGAAAAAAAGAAAACTTTATAAAATTGGGATGTTTGAATGTGGGGGATGTAGGGGATAATAAGAAAGAGATGATTGCCGATGTTATGAATGAAAAAAAGTTGGGTGTCCTGGCCCTAAGCGAAACAAAGCTAAAGGGGGGTAGGCGAGTTTCGTGGGGAGAAATAAAGGGGATTAAGTCAGGAGTATCTGAGAGAGTTGAGCAAAGGGGAAGGGGTAGCAATAATTTTGGGAAGGATCAGTTAGGGAAAGGGAAAAAAGAGGGAATATAAATGTGTAAATTCAAGGATTATGTGGATTAAAATAAGGGTCTTTTTAAAAGGGGTCATAAAAAACGTGTATAAAATTGGAAAAGGGGGGAGGTAGAGGAGAGAGAGAGATTTTGGGAGATGTTAAGCGAATGTATGGGGAACTTTTGAACCAAAGGGGAGGGGGTAATTGTGGTAGGGGACCTAAATGCTAAAGTGGGAGAAACATGCAGGGGGGTGTAGTAGGTAAGTTTGGGGTGCCGGGTTTAAATGATAATAAATTTTTGATTGAACTTTGTATAAAAAGGGGGTTTAGTTATAGGTAATACATATTTTAAGAAAAAGGGGATAAAAAATATACAAGATATGATGTAGGGCGTAATGACGGTAGTTTTTTTGGACTATGCATTGGTAGAAAAAAGACTGTTGAGTAGACTTCAGGATGTACATGTTTATAGGGGGGCTACAGATATATAAAGATCACTTTTTAGTTATAGCTACAGGGAAAAAAAAAGGTAGATGGGATAAAGGAAAATAGAATCAGTAAGTAAAAAGAGGTGAAGGTTTATAAACTAAAAGGGGGAGGCAGTTGGGGTAAGATATAAACAACTTTTGGGAGGATAGATGGGCTAGTGAGGGGGGAGGAAAAGGGTCAAAAAATGTAGGGAGTAGATTTAAAATGTAGTGTTAGAGTTTTTCAAAAAGAAGTTTGTGGTTACAGGCGAGTGGGTGCGGGAGGGAGGAGCGTTTTGGGGGAAGATGAAAAAGAGAGTAGTAAGGAGAAAAAGTTAGCATATGAGGGGTTTTTACAAAGTAGAAGTGATGCAAGGGGGGAAGAGTATATGGAGAAAAAAAGAGGGGTTTAAAAAGGTGGTGAAGCAATGTAAAAAAAGATGAGAGAGTGGGAGATGTTATCAGCAAATTTTGTTGAAAATAAGAAAAGTTTTGGAATGAGTTTAAATAAGTTGAGGAAGTTTAGAGAACAAATGGATTTGACAGTTAAAAATAGGAAAATTATTAAATGGAGGGGTTAGAGGTATCGGGAAGATGGAGAGAATATTTTGAGGATTTGTTAAATGTTGATGACGACAGGGAAGCTGTGATTTTTTTGTGTAGGGAAAGGAGGAATAACATCTTGTAGGAGTGGGGAAAAGAGCCAGTTGTGGGTGTGGGGGGAAGTTCGTGAAAAAAGGGGTGAATAAAAGGGGGGTAAGGCAGCTGGGATTGATGGGATAAAGATAAAAAATGTTAAAAGCAGGTGGGGATAAAATTTTTAAGGGTTGGTGCTATTATTTAATAAATGTATGGAAGAGGGTAAGGTACCTGGGGATTGGCAGAGAGCTTTATTGTTCCTTTGTATAAACCCAAAAGGGGGAAAAAAGAGAGTGAAAAATTATAGAGGAATAAGTCTTTTGGGAGTGTCCCTGGTAAAGTGTATGGTAGAGTTATTGAAAGAATTAAGAGTAAAACAGAAAGCAGGATAGCAGATGAACAAGGGGGCTTTAGGAAAGGTGGGGGGTGTGTAGCCCAAATTTAAAAGTAAAACATATAGGTGAACAGTATTTGGAAAAAGGGTAAAATTTTTTTGGTGGCATTTATGGTTTGGAAAAGGCGTATGATAGGGTGGGGATAGGGGGAAAATTTGGCGGGTGTTGCAGGTGTAGGGGTAGGGGGAAGGGTTTGAAAGCAGTGAAGATTTTTTATGAGGATAGGGGGGGTTTCGGGTTTAAAGGAGTGTGTAGGGGGGAAGGGGGACTATTTCCCAGAAAAAGTGGGCCTTAGACAAGGATGTGTGATGTCACCGTGGTTGTTCAATATATTTATAGATGGGGTTGAAAGAAGTAATAAGGGTCTTGGCAAGAGGTTTTGGGGGCTAAAAGATAAAAAAACAAACACAAAGTGGGATTTTCCCAATTGTTTTTTGTTGATGACACTGTCTTTGGGAGATTCTGAAAAAGGAAGCCCAGAGGTTGGTGGATGAATTTGGTAGGGTGTGAAAAAGGAAGAAAATTGAAAGTGAATATAGGAAAGAGTAAGGGGGGGATGAGGATAAAAAAAAAGAATAGGTGACGAAAGGGGGAGGTGAATGTTTTCCCAGATTTTGGGAGTGGACATGTCGGCGGATGGGTCTATGAAGGATGGGGGTGAATCATAGAATTGATGAGGGGAAAAGGGTGAGTGGAGCATTTGGGGGTCTGTGGAGACAAAGAACCTTGTCCATGGAAGTAAAGGGGAATGTATGAGAGTATAGTTATACCAACGCCCTTATATGGGTGTGAAGCTTTGGGTGATGAATGTTGAAACGAGGAAAAGGGCCCTGGAGGCAGGGGAGATGTCATGTCTGAGGTCAATGTGTGGGTGTGAATATAATGCAGAGAATTGGGGGTTTGGAAATTAGGAGGAGGTGCGGGATTCCCAAAAACGATTTTTTTACAGAGCTGGGGGGGTTGTTGGGGTGGTTTGGACATGTAAAAGAGAATGGAACGAGACAGAGTGATTTCCCGGGGTGTATAAATCTGTAGGGGAGGGAAGGCGGGGTAGGGGTCGGCCTAGGAAAGGTTGGAGGGGGGGGGTAAAGGAAGTTTTGTGTGCGAGGGTTTGGGATTTTCCAGCAAGCATGGGGAGCGTATTTGATAGGAGTGAATGGAGGCATATGGTTTTTAATACTTGACGTGCTTTTGGGAGTGTGAGAAAAGTAACATTTATGAAGGATTCGGAAACCGGGAAAGGCCGGACTTGAGTTCTGGAGATGGGAAGTACAGTGCCGGCACTCTGAAGGGGGGGTGTTAATGTTGCGGTTTTATAACTTGGAAAAAAACCCCCTTTTCCTGGAAAGGAATGTTAAAAGGGGAATGAGGGTGGTTTTTTTTTTTGGCCCTCCCTTGGTGGGTTTCAAAGGAAAATAAAAAAAAAAAAAATATACCCTCTTTTTAAACCCTATATTATCCTCTGTATTATTACCCATGTACCCCAAAATTTTTTTCCCTATTATTTTAAAATTTTGAAAAAGGTTCCCGGGAAGGAAATGTTTTTCAAAAAATGTAAAAAAATTTAATTTGAAGTTGTTAGTTCAGACTCTAAGGAAAGGGAATTAGGGCGGGGGGGAAAGGACAGAAAATACGGGGGGAAAGGAAGGAGTAGGAAGTGGAAAAAGAGTCAGGACAAAACCCAAAACCCTTTAACTAGGGATGTTCTTCATATATTATTAGTAGATGATATATTCTTTCAGCTAACATGGCGCCGGGAGATGCGTGTTAAGGGTTCTCCAATGCAACAAAGAAAGACACCAAAGCCCAGATTCTTGCTTCCTTAGTTATGTTGCAGTGCAGCGGTCTTTTCCCCAGCATTGGGGTTTGTTTATTGGTCTTTTGGGGGTTCATTAGAAACCTATATTTACCTAGAAATAGCTTTTTGGGATGGTTAACTGCCGGGGAAATTTCCCGGTCAAAGACATTCTTTTTTGGGGCCCTATTTCTGGCTTATGTCAATCATAAAATAGACTGAAATCTCGTTTATTTCCCAAAGGGGGTTTTTGAGTGCTATAATTTGATTACAACAAACGGTTTTTTTAAATTTAAAAAAACAGCCTGTTAATAGTCTAAAATTTACCCCGTCAGCTATTAAGCTAAATTTAACAATTTCTTTTTTTAAATCAAGTCGCAGAAAATCGAATGCATTCCTTTTTACTAAAACAATCTTCCTCTCCCATTATTAACCCCCCCGGGTTTTGCTATGCTACAGTTGCTCTCCAATTTTGAATACATCGTCAATCCACTTATTAAAATAGACGTTTTGCCCCCTTTTTCTCATCTAAAAGGGAACCCTTTCCCCAAAAATATTCCCTTTTTGTCTTAGTAGTTTTTTAACGAATTAGTTAAACTAGGTACATTTTGGGGGATGTAAAGGTCTGAAAGGGGGTGAAGCCGGGCCCAGTAATCCTTTTTCCCAGCTAATGTGCCCTTTTTATGTTGGGCCACTTCTGCTGATAAAACCAACTCTAGTGTTTCCAGACTAACCAATGGAAAAAAAGAAATTCCCAATTCAACCATCAGAGCCAATATTAAAACTTCTATAGCATGCTAAATTAACCAAAAAAATTATATATTTTAACCAATTTTAAAAGTCAATGCAAATAAAATGAAACCAACCCTAAAAAAACCCCCTATTCAAAAAAGCAGCATCACCACCCCAACTCGGGTATCCACTTGTCAGAAACCTACTAACCTCAAAGCTGTACATGAACGTTAATGGGGATTTTTAACAGTCTTGATTCAAATCCCCTCTCTCTCTCTCTCTCTCTCTCTCTCTCTCTCTCTCTCTCTCTCTCCCCAATATATATATGTCCTGCACCACCCGGGGAAACAAGAAAATATATCATCTAGAACGCTGCCTGGGAATCTTGTCCGTCTCAGAAGCAGAAATGAGTCCTGCTGACTGGATCTTTATCTCTCTCTCTCTCTCTCTCTCTCTCTCTCTCTCTCTCTCTCTCTCTTTTGTACACATATATATATATATATATATATATATATATATATATATATATATATTTTTATATATATATATATATATATATATATATATATATATATGTCGTGCCGATTAGGAAAAACCGTTTTGGTTTTTAAATAGCAACGCTCTTTGTCCATATAAGACAAGCAAAAATTTTGTATGAAATAATTTCGCCAAAATCATTCTGAACCTAACGAAAAAATATATTTCATTGTGTTTGTTTATAATTAAATTAATGTTAGCATATCAAAAAATATATTTATTTGGGGTTTAGCTAAATTAAATTGCCCCTTGTTATAATAAGGTTAGGTAGCTTTTCTTTTTTTTCTTGGTACAAAATTATAATTTTTTACATTAACATAAAAGAACAAAATATACTTTAACGTATAAAGAAAATTTTAGAAAGGACTTAATTTTAAATGAGTTCTTGCTAATTGACCAGTTTTACCTAATCGGCCGACATATATATATATATATATATATATATATATATATATATATAAATGCCTTTTTTAAAAAGACAGAATACATTTATAAAAAAACAAACATGAACATGAATAAATGGTACAATATGTCAAAGATTATGAATTCCCCCTTTCCCCCGGCCGGGAAACGACGAGTATCCGCATGCGTTTCCCTCTGGGTGGCCACGCTGAGACGGGTGGAACATGGGTGGCTGCCCTTGGGTCCCTGGTGGTGTCGTGGGTCTGGAACCCGGGTCTTTAAAGGGAAAAGTGTTTTTTTTTTTCCCCACCCCCCAAGGTTCTGGGTCCCACTGGGACAAATTTATACCGGGCCCTTTTGTCCCTGTACTTGCCGATCTTTTTACTTTCCCCTGTGGTCAGCAGCTCCTCCCCGTCGCCCAACACTGTTTATGGATGTAGGTGTCAGCCAGGTTTGACACGCAGGTATAATCCCCTGCTAAAAGCTTTTCCCTTCTTCCAAGGATAGATGGTGATCCCCGCCCGGGGGGGTTTTTTTGGGGCGTTGTTGGCTGCTAGTGATCCCAGGCCCCTCTCTCGGCTGGGCATCCAGCTGTAGCGAGGGTTCTCTTTTGATGTCGTTGACCTCATTGTGTCTTGCATGCCAACCCTTGGTTTTAGAACAAAAATTTTAGACCATTTGGTCGGCTTAGCTGAAAAACCCTTTTTTTTTCCCCTGTGAATGGGGGCAGCAAGGCGCCCGAGCCACTGCAATACGAAGGGTCTTAGGGGGCCCGGCGTGTTCCCATGGCCCAAATGGGAACCGTTTGGAGGAAGTCCCCAGAGTGATGTGCACTCACGGCTAGGGGGACGGGCAGTCTCCCCGTCTGATGTTACGGCCCTGGGGCATATTGGCAAGTATCTTTTCAACAATGGGGGTGTCCCAGCTTGACTGTTTGTAGGCCAGTTCTTCACTAGGTTTTTTTGGGGTTGGGCAAGAAATCTCCCATTCAGTGATGGCACTGGTGTAGCTAGGGGCCTTTTTCCTGCTGAATCACTGAGGTTGTATGGAAGAATTTGTTTTATTAGTTCATTTGATGCTATGGAAGAGGATAAGAAGGCCGGTAGGGCAAGGGGGGGATTTGCGTACTCCCAGCCCCCAAGGGTTTACTGGAAATGAGGCTTTCCCACTGTTTTTCGAGGGAAAGATTTAAACCTCTCTAGCATGGTTTGAGGGAGAGTCGTATTCCTCGAGTTTCGGGGTTTTTGAAGGCTGGGGGGCATCTCAGGAAGTATGTAAGTTTTGGGATTGACAGGCACCTGGTGAGTAGGTAGAAAGGGATCATGTGTATCGATGTCTTTCATCCTACCTTCCATCGTCCTTTAGGTCGGGGATTTTTTTTGGACCAGATCGTGGCATTGGGCCCAAGGGGAAAACACCAAGGGGGAGTGCTGTTGGCTGGATCGTGGGCCCCTGCCCCCGGTAAAACAGCCCTTTTCCCGGATCATCTGTGGATTGGTGGGTTTTCTCACATTTGGGGGGGTTTAAAAGAAGGGGCCCCGGCTACCACCATATTTTTTAATTTTTTCCCGAAATCTCCCAGGGAGATTGTGTAGTGCCAGCTAGGGTGCCGTCATCCAAGAACCAGATATTGAGCTCACTGGGCAATGCTTCTGTGACATCCCTTGATGGCTAGACAGAATAGAAAGGGAGCAAGAGGGTCCCCCCCGTTGCACACCCCACGAGTCAATTTCATGGTCCCCAAACAAAAGTTTAGAAGCCACACTATAACACGATTCTATGAAGGGATAAGGGGAAAGGGAAAATGCTGAAAAATTTTGGGGGCAGCATCCCCTTTTGACTGGGGTTGAAAGCATTGGCAAAAATCTAATTTTTATTAAGGCTTTTCATTGGACATTTTTGATGTATACTGTGCTGCATGGGCAGCTGCTTTCAACCTTGTTGAACACCAAAACCGAGCTGGGGGTTTGGGTTTCAACATTGAGGCAGCATCTTGACTCACCCCTTTGTACTGCAGCCTTGGCAACTAGGCGCCGAAGGGTGTTTCCCCTGCAATGGGCCTGATTCCCCCATCCTTTTTTCCGGGGGGACACAGTGGGCACCAAAGAAAAGGGTCTAATGGTCTGTGGGGCACTACCAGCCCCGGCACCCATTGGAAAATTTTGGGGAGTTCAAAACAACAATCTCCCCAAAAGACCTCACCAAGACCTGGATTGAGCATTTTTTCAAGTGTTGTGGCCTTAAAAGTGAAACCTCCTGCTGAGCCCCCGTGGGAAAAAACATAGCAGCTTTATACACATCGGCGTCCCGTAAGGTTAAATGCCTTTACCTGCTGCAAAAGTCAAGGGGGGGCAATGTTGGTTCTGGGGGCCCTGGGGGGGATGTTTGTCCTTTTTAGGGCTTGTGCTGTAATGATATCCTTGGGGGGCGATGGTATCCTCACTGGGTTATAAGCCTCAGTGCTCCGATAGTATTACCCTCTTCTTTTTTCTGCTAAATTTGGGGCCCCGATTTTTGGGGGGGTCTGATGTCCTTTTTTGACATTTTCCTGGGGTTTGGGGGCGTCCTGGGGGATACGGACAAGGTTGTCATCTCTAGGGAATGCATTTATTGCCCCAAACAGATGTAGCTAGTGACTTGTCCCCCCTTGGTGGGACAAGAAAAGGCTTTCCAAAAAACAGAAAGTTGTGCCAGGGTCCATTGTTTGCAGGAGCATCGTTGACTTTCTTCAAGAGGTCAGGGGAAATTTTCTGGCAGCTTCATGGCGACTTCTTTTTGGGGGGTTTTGTCAGGTCCCGGTGGATGTTAAAATTTTATTGCAGCCCAAGGGCCCCTGTAGAGGTGAAGTCAGGGGGGGCTTGCCTGTCTGCTGGGGGTCTGTTGGCGGTTCCCTTTTGGGGCCCTCCTGGGTCCTAGACATCCATTGTGTTTCACCCGGGTGTTGCCAGTAGAGGGGTTAGTGCACCCTATGGCACACCCGGCAGATGCCTCGGGGACGGTTCCAAGGCGTTGGCCCCTTTTCCGGGGATTTCCCGGGAACCCCACTTCTTGTGACATGGTGTGGGTGGGAGGGCGCCAGCTGTGGGGCCCGGGGGAAGGACAGCATGGATGCATGGGGGGGGGTAAATTCGGGGGGGAATTTAAAACGGGAACACTCTTGGTCAGGGAAATCAATAGGGCCCAGACCAGGAATGGGGGTGAGGGGAGGGCCCTATTTTCACTTAAGATGCACATTGCCAACTTTTCTTAATTGATATACTTAGAAACAACCTCGCCATTTGGCACACTGATCGCCTGTTTCACTGTTAACCCGGGGGGTGTTCTTTTAAAATCCAATGACGAGTACTGGGCGGCCACTCTCCCCCCAACCCCGGGACAAAAGAGGGAAAAAAAAACCCCCCCCCACCTCCACTGGAGGGATCCCCTCAACACCGCATCCTCTAACTACTCAACTCCCCAAAAAACACTGCACTTTCCCGATAAGAAGCAACGGCCCGATGCAGAAGATTGTCCCACTCTGTAATTCCAGTGGGTATTTTCTTTCCTACATTTTTTATATATATATATATATATATATATATATATATATATATATATATATTATATATATATATATATATATATATATATATATATATATATATATATATATATATGCAAAAAAATTACAGTAATCGGGGGATATCAAAATTGAGAAACCCCTTTTGAAAAAAAAGGTTAAAAATTTGCTAACATTTTCAAGGAACTATAAAGGAAACATGAAAAGGATTTATAAGGGGAAAACTACACCCCCAGTCACATCCCCTTGCTACACCCCACAGTAGCGTAAATCACACGACTCTGTGAAGAGGAAAAAAAGAAAGGACCTGAAATTTAAGAATTAAGATTGTCCAATTTATCATTAAAACTTCCCAAATTTTAAATTTTAAAAAAATCCTTTATATAAAACCCAAAAAAAATATTCATAATTTTCCGCTTTTTAAAGAAACATGATTCTTTTTCCTTCAAATGGGGTTTGCTTGATTAAATTCCAAAACATTTTGAAAACAATTTGGGTTTAAAACCCCCTTTAAAAATTAACATTGAATTTTTCCAGCCCCAATGCTATATTTATTTTTTTTTGTTCAAGACTTTTCCTTTACCAAAAAAATTTATCGTATTTAAATTTTTAGGTAAATTTTGGGGGGATTTTTTTCAAAAGTCTTTTTTCTGTATCAAGATTTTTTAAAAACAACTTTTATATTAAAATTCTTAAAAAAGGAAGGGGTATCAACCAAGTTTTCTGGTAAAGGGGAAACCCAAAATATTTTTGGTTGAATAAGGTTGGGTTTTTGGGGTTGTAAAAGTATTCCTAGCTTTTTAAAAAAATTTATCAATTATGTTTCTAGGGTTTTTTTAAATCAAATTTGCTATTTCATAAATTTTAGAGATTTCTTCATCTATGAACTCTGGAAATACAAATAAATAAAACTCTCAAAAACATTGAAGAAAAAAACCCACACTTTAACTTATATTGATGTGAAGAGTAATAGTGTACATAGGAACAATTATTTGGAAAGGTTTTTTTGTAAATTTTAAATTTAAAATCAATGTTACCCTTAATAACCAAAAATATGTTGGTTCTCCCCCCCATGAAAACTTGGTTGATATGCCTTCCCTTTCTTAAAATTTTTTAAAATCAAAATTTATTTAAAAATCTTGATACAGTAAAAAAAACTTTTGATAAAAATTTCCCCCCCAAAAAGTTGAGGATTTCTATAAGATTCCCGGGAAAATATGCGATAAAGTTTATTTGGTCAAACTGGTAAAAGTCTTGAACTAAGATTAAAAAAAAAAAATATAGCATTAGAACTGGGCAAGATTCTAATGCTCTATTTATTCATGGAGAATTTTTTAACCCTCCCAAATTTATTTTCAAAATGCTGAGAAGGTTGTAAAAAGCAAGTCCATGGTTGAGAGGAATATAATAGAATCATGTTTTATTAAAAGCAGTTTTGAAAATAATATGAATATTTCTTTTGGTTTATATAAATTGGATTCTTTTAAATTAATAAAAAATTTTGGGGAAAAATTTAATTTTTATAAATTGGGCTAATCTTAATTTTTGGGAAGAGT
>WNWK01052863.1:0-12044 GCA_009830355.1 Cherax destructor
TTTATGACGCCCCACTACTACTACCACTCCCCTATCACTACTACCTCCATTACCATCCTCTCCACCACTTTCTTGTCCCCTTCCCCTGTCTGCCTGCCTATAAATACTCCTTCCACCTGTCCTTCGTGTTAGTGTGACTGTGTAAATGGCCCAAGTCGGCCCAAAACGTCTGAAGCTCCTCCCCTTTTTATATGTCGGGTTGTGTTTTATGAATATTGACTCCCCCAGTTGATTTTATTGGCCCATGATGTGATTTGTTTACTCTTGAACATGGGAAAATCGTTTTTCCTACTTTGTGCTCATTTTCAAGGTACTTGTCATCGTTAAACCAGTAAAAATTATCTCTATTTGGTAATATATCATCTATTCTATAAAATGAGACTAAGAAAACGAGAATACAAGCATAAATACCATCGAAAATAGACTGCAAATGCTTTTTTAAAAAAAACAGGGTAATTTTTTTTTCCTCATTATACTGTGTGGTGCGGGAAATTTTTTTATACTCGCCCCTGACCGCACAGCCCCATTCTCTCACATCTAGGCCTAACAGCCTGCCTTGATTTGAGGCGCTAGAATTTGGCATACTAGTACGACCAAACCCTGGGCGTAACCCGTACTAGTACGCCCCAAAACCCCAAAAGGGGTTAATGTGCCCAAAGTGATTTTTGGTATTACGTAATTTTTTCCTCCCCCCAACCCATAGCATATAAACAGCATGTTTACAAAGCATATAAACAGCATGTTTATATGCTTTATCCCTTTCTTATATAAATTTTAAAAAAATATTATAGATGGATTAATGAAAATGTCTATATAAGAAAATAAGACATTTAATGTCCCCAAATGATTATTTTTAGTATTCGTAATGTTTTTCCCCCCTGGGAACACCATAGCATATAAACAGCATGTTTATATGCATTAACGTTTTTCTTATTAATTTTGAAGAAAATATCATAGATGGATTAATGAAAATGTCTATATTAGAAAATTGCACATTTAATGTGCCCAAGGTGTTAAACTAAAAGATGTGCTCGGGAAAAAAGCAAATCGGGTGGGGTCGCCGTATCTAAAACCGCTCGCCGTATACAAAGTTTTGGTCATAATTTGAACTTGCCGTATGGGGGGGCCCCCAAAAGGTAAAACCCAGGGGGGCCCCTATTTTTACATATATACAGTAGAATGTCATTTTAACGAGATTATTTGCACATTATTTGCACGATTTAAGTTTTCACCATTATCATCTTACGCGTAAAGATGATATTCCCTTTTTGGCAGGGGGGGAAAAAAATTTTAGCGGGGTCCCCCGGTGGGTTAAACCATTGAGTCAGTGGGAGTCTTGTGCCACCCCCCCCACCCTCACCCACCCACGCATCCCTCCCGGGTTCAGTTTGGTTGTACATGCAGGACGATAAGTATCGGGAAGTCGCTGTGTTTATTTCAAATTTTCCCCATTTTCATTGCATTTTGATAAATATCCAAACAATCATGGCACCCAATAAGCATACAAGTTTTCCCGCAAGTGACAAAAAAAAAGTTTAAGCGTTCAAGTCTAGGAATTTCAAGAAAAACGAGATACAGTGGACCCTCAACGTTCTTAATCCGTTCAGGAGCTAGAGCTTTAGCCGAAAAAAGGGTTATCCAGCCTTATTTCCAAAAAAAAATGTAAATACAATTAATCGTTCAGACATCCAAAAATATTCACAAAAAAAAAAAAATTTTTTTAAAAAATAACTATAGTTTTCATACAGAAAACACACATAAATCTACATACAATTTAAAAATTTTTAAATAAATAATAAATAAACATTTAAAAAAACATTTACTTACCTTTATTGAAGAGACTTGCTGGCATCGGGGAAAATAGGGGGGACAGGGGGGGGCTTGTGTTTGGAAGGGGAAACCCCACCCCGCCACGCTCCTCCTGATCTTCTACCTCCTTTCATGCCTGTTACACTCCTGCTGCCTGCTACCTCCTTGCATTCCTGCTACACTCCCCGCATGCCTGCTACCTCCGTGCCTGCCCCTCCTGTATGCCTGCTACATTCCCCATGCCTGCAACACTCCCCGCATGCCTGCCCTCCCCCTTGCCTGCTACACTCCCTGCATGCCTGCTCACTCCGCATGCCTGTTACACTCCCTTGCCTTCTCCTCCCCGCATGCCTGCTACCTCCCTGCATGCCTGCTACACTCCTTGCATGCCTGCTACACTCCTCTGCCTGCCCTCCTTGCATGCCTGCTACACTCCTTTTGCCTCTACACTCCCCCATGCCTGCTACCTCCTTGCATCCTGTTACACTCCTTGCATGCCTGTTACACTCCCCCCGCCTGCTCACTCCCCATGCCTGCACACTCCATGCCTGCTACCCCCCTGCATCCTGCTCCCCCGCATGCCTGCTACACTCCGCATCCTGCACCTCCCCATGCCTGCTCCTCCTTGCATGCCTGCTACCCCTTCCCTGCCTGCCACTCCCTCATGCCTGCTACCTCCCCGCATGCCTGCCCTCCCTGCATGCCTCTACACTCCCCCGCATGCCTGCTACACTCCCTCCCTGCCTGCTAAACTGTGTTTTTTTGTACATCCTGTCAAACTCACCCCCCTCGCCCTCTCTTTTTTTCAACAATCTCCTTCTTCAGTTCGATGGTGTTCCTCCCCTCTTTACCACAGGGGTGCCACTAGGAAACTTCTTTTGGGCCCATGGTGACATTTCCCTGACAGTCACTAAATCACCAAAAAAAACACCAAATGTTTGTGTGCTTGAAAAACGCGCTGGGTATTGTTCCTCAAGTGTAAACAATCTGGACTGGCGTCCTGCTAGGAGGTGCGCAAACGCAGAGGGGGCCCAGACAGGTCGGGTTACATAACGTTAGCTGAGTAAATAACGCTGGCCAAAAAAAATTTAAACTAAAAAGCAACCTTTCCCAAAAAACCCGTTATCTGGAATAAACGTTCCCGGGGGCCCCACTGTATTAGATAAGCTTAAGAGTGGCTCACGTGTGAGGATATGGTGGGGGCCTATGGCCTTAATGAAACGTCAGTTCATACGATTAGGAAGAATAGGCAAATATATGAGCTTGTGTAATGAATAACCCAAAATGTGACCTCATAAAAAGAATGAACGTAGGTCCCAACAAGTAAATAAAACTGAAAACTTGTTGCTTGAGTGGATCGAACAGAAAAAAAAAAAAAGGGTTCCCCCTTAGTTTTCTTTTAAATTTTGGAAAAGGGCCTTACAGTTGTTTAAAGCAGTGTGGGGGAAAGGGAAGGGAAAGGGCCTGAAAGAAAAGGGTGTATGTTTACTACAGGCTGGTTCAAAATTTTAAGGGCATAATAAGTTACATAATATTAAGTTTTCTGGTGAAAGGGGTTTGGCTGATCATACAGCAGCAATTTTTCCCTGCTGAATTTAAAGGGCTTATTTCTGAGGGGGGGCTATGAGCCACAGCAATTTTTTAATGCTGGAGACAGGTGTTTTCTGGAAGAAAGCCAAACACGAACTTTATCAGTCAGCAAGAAAAAAAGTGCCCGGGTTTAAAGGGCCCGAAGGATCGCTTCACCTTGCTCCTTTGGGTAATGGGTGATTTCAAGTGTAACCCCAGGTTATTTACCGCTCTAAGACTCCTCGTGCTTTGAGAGGTGTGGATAAAAACACCTTCCCCAGTAATTTGGAAGTCAAACCAGTCAGAAATGGATGACAGAGGAAATATTTATTGACGGGTTTTTAAGCATCACTTTATTCCTGAAGTCAAGTTTTACCTGCACAGCAAGAACCTTGCATTCAAGGCTCTTTTCATTATTGATAATTCCCGTACTCATCCACAAGCTTTGCTGGATGTGACCCCACATATAAAAGTTGTATTTTTACCTCCAAATACAACATCTCTGCCCAAACCCACTGGACCGGGAGTTATTCAGACATTCAAGTGTAACTACAAAAAAAAAAAATTAAAAAAAAACTAGTTGCATCAATGGACTTTTTACCCCAAACCTGGCGGTACCAAACTTCGGGAGTAAATTTAACTTAGATGCCATCAACTATGCTAGAAGTGCATGGAATGAAGTGCCCCAATCAACATTAAATGCAGGCTGGGGAAAGTTATGGCCTTCTGTAGTTAATTCTTTCTCTGGTTTTCCCCTTTCTTGAAGTCAGGTTCAGGAAATTTTCAGCTGGCAAAGGGGATTACCAGGTGATGGTTTTGAAAATATGAATGAAAAATGATGTGAATGAACTCTTAGGGAAAATGCTGATGAAGACAAAGGGGTCCAGAGGAAATTTGGCAGAGTTGATGCACAGATGCAAGGAGGGGGATAACGAAGAAGATGAAGAAAAAACCTGGAAAAAAAGTTAACATTGCGGGAGTTACGTGAGCAGTTCCAAAATTTTGGAAAGTTGCAGACTTTTTTTACTGAAGAGGACCCTGACAAAGCTAAAAAGCAGGGCTTTGAAAGCGGGGGGCTAACCGGGTGATGATGCCTTACCGTCAGCTGTATAATGTAATGCAGAATAAAAAAACCCGAGATCCATTACAGAATTTATCACACTGCAATACAACCATCGACTTCAGCACCAGAACCTCTACCATCCACTTTCCGACAACCAACAAGCATCCCCCTCAGCCCAAAATAGGGCCCCACCATCCATATCCACTCTTCACTACCATCCACAAACATCTTTCCCCCAATTTAAGGAAAAAACTATTATTTCTATTGCATTTGTAGTCTTAAGCAGTAATAGATCACGACAATGCACTACAATTACCTTCCCCCCTCAGCTCAGTAGGGCCCACCATCCATATCCATCTTCACTACCATCCACAAACATCATTACCCACAATTTAAAATAAAAATACTATAATTTCTATTGCATTTGTAGTCTTAAGCAGTAATATATCATGACAATGAACTAAAAATTTCATATTGCCTTCAATTTTTTCAAGATCTGTTTTGGGCTAAAAAAACTTGTTTGGCTTTGGGGGCCCCAGAAACGTAACCCCATTTTTTCCCCTAAGTTCTGTTAATTATTTAAGACAAAAATTTTCTAACACGACTTTTTCAGGAACGTAAAAATATCGTGCTAAATGGCGTTCTACTGTAGTTAAGGGTTTTCAATACTTGTTACAAGACCGTCATTACCACCCTTTTACTTATCTGTCTGTTTTTCACCTGTACCATAGTTTGTGGTCCTGGATTAGTATGGATATCACCACTTTAGCGCCACTATAAAAGCTGTGCGCCACTGTTTTTTTTTGGATATGTGATATTTCCATACCTTGCTGCGATAGTGGCATTTGTTTCTGGTAGGATGGCCAATGTTGAGCTTTCACTTTCCCGGGGCTTCACCCCAGTCACCTTTTCCCGTCCCCCTTAATGATTTCCTTCTTTTGAAATGCAATATAGTGATAAAAATATAATTATGGCAGCCTGGACCCCCCTTCGCCAGCCATGGTTATTCTTCCTTTATCACTTCACAACAAAAATTTGTTTTCTTTTCTTTACTTTTATTAAAAAGGGAAAACCCCTGATCCTATCAGACACCTAGCAATGCCCAGTAGCTACTCTAAAAATCACCACTGATTCTAGTAAATTTTCTGTTATCACATACCCCCTTACCCTTTTTTCCCCCTTTCTTCAAAAATCCCCTTCACTCCTCATTTCCAATCCGGCTTCCCCCATCACACTTCTTTCTCATTTTTATCCTGGAGGGGAAAAAAAATTTTAATCAATGGCAATGTCTGTCCAAAAACCCCATCAATCCCATTTAGCGGGGCTCCTCGTGTTTTGCTATTCCCCGGGGGAGTTGATGTGTCCCGCCATTTTTAAAAAAAACAGTGAGGGAAAAAAAGGCCCTGCACCCTACAGATTCCTTGGGTTTTGTCATTAGATTTGGCATTTTCTCCCCGTTTCCCTCCCAATTTACGCTGGTCATTTAATATGGAAGTCAGCTATTGGAAAAATATCCTTGGCTGTTTAACTATTCACTTGCTTCTCACATTTCCCTTTGGGGGAAAAGAACCGCCCACTATAGCCTGACAGTTTTTGGAGTTTGTTTTGTGGGTTTAGCGGTTTCTCCTGTGTTTCCCCCCCATTAACACTGTTGCAGTTGATTGATGGTCAGTGATGGAGTGTTTTTGTCCTTAGGGTCACCCCAAAACCCCTTTCCCAAAACCCCTTCTCTTGGACACAATCTGGCCACAATTTTCCCCCAAGTAGAGTTCATAACCCGGGAAGTCACTCCCTCCCAAGGGCCTTCCCTTTAAAGGCATGCAGTGGAGGATATAGTGATTCCTCCCGGGAAATCTCTTAAGGTCAAATGAGTGTCCGAGGTCACTTCAAAACACCTTTGAAACACTGCTTTGGTGTAGAGTTTTTTAAGTTAGAAATGACCCGCCCGGTCCATGGGGTGGATGGGGGGTAGTGTTAAAGGGGGCAAGAACTTCACTGTTATAAAGGAAATCCCTAAACAATTGGCCCTTTCCCAAATCTGGAGGATGAGCAGGAGCATTGTCCAATTTTAAAGGGGGCACTTGATTTGGGAATTTTCATTCCAGGAGGCACTTGAGTGGCAATTTTCATTCAAAGGGACTTGAGTGGCAATTTACATTCCCGGAGGTATTTTTTTACACTGGGGCCAACCCTCATTGACCCCCCTTTGAAAATGTCCTTGTGACCCCTCCCCTTTTTTCTTTTTCATCACATACAATCTCTTCTTGACAACATTGTTTATCTTGAACACTCTTGGATTTTTTAGAGGGGATACACCAGTAAAACTTCACTTTGAAATCCCCACTAAACGTTTAGCACAGAACAAAAAAAGTAAGCCTGTCTTTCCTTTGGCTTGTGTCTTGGGTGCCTTTTCCTCCTGTGTAATGTAGGTCCTCTTTTTCATTTTTTTCCAAAAAGGGCCTGTTTCGTCACAATTGAACACTTGTTGGGGGGGGAATCCTTCAGCCTCTATGTACCCCCTTAATTTCTGCACAAATTTTCAATGCACAGTGTGGTAAAGGGCCCTTTCCATGCCCCTTCCCCACCTTTTCCCTTGTTTCTTAAATCTCTCAAACCAGCCTTTGCTGGCCTAAATTCACTAACAGCAGCACTTGTTCCAGGGGATTTTCCCTTTTCAAGATCCGCATGTGTTCATTGAAGCCTCAGTGAATACATTAATGCATGTAAGACGATAATTTGAACAACGCCTTTGTACAACACCGAAATTCTGCCAATCATCTCATGAAATTCAGGGATGCCCCATTAGTGATCCAAGACGTAATTTCCGCAAACGCAAGTGCCTTGAATCAACATTAATCGCTGTTTCACAACACAAAACAAAACAAAGAAGGCAGCTTCATCATCTCTGAGGTCTTAGCGAGAATCCTCCTGAAAATAGTAAACCCTGCCCATCCACATAGTCTCTGCTGCTTATACTACACAAGCTCATTACAGAGGAGCTTACTGATGCAATTACTACCACTAGTATTATCCTCCTAAGCCTGTATATACCCTCTGTGTCCATGTATTGTTTGTAATGGCTTGAAAAAGCTCCTGGAGAGCAAATGTTTCCACAGTAAAATGTCACATTAGTTGCATTTGTGTCCTTTACTTAACATTTTGTCGGTAATTTTTCTATCACATGCTCTTCCAAGACATAACTGGAAGGATAATACTCCCACATGAAGCATTATCCTTCCAGTTATGTCTGGAAGTGTGAGATGGTGAAAATGCCTGACATTCTTCTGGGTACAGAGTTGGATTTGACTTCAGATACGCCGCCAACTGAGTGGCGGCGTATCTAACTCACTCATAACTCAGATTTTGGCACCACAAATCAAAGCAAAAATTCAATTGAAGCGACAGCTGTGATTTCCCGGAGAAAACTCATAAGTTGGGGCACTAAGTCAAGGTACCACTAATAAATTTATATTCAAGAGTGTCAGTATAGTTAACAGGGTATACACTAGAAAAGAGATGTGCTCAACTGAGGGCACATTTATTTCTTGTTACATAGTGCCATATAAAGATCTTATTTCTAATGTGCTTTATATCTTACATTCTTCAATACTGATGTTCTTACTATTAATCAGCATTTATATTTCTTGCAGGTGGTGAGACTTCAGTATTAGTAGCTGAGGAAAATGTAAGCACTGCAAAGTATGGAAGTCAAGCTCAGGAGGCAGATACCAGTAGAATTTCTCAAATAAAGGAGAATTTGGCAGATGTTAGCAAAGCTGAGTTTAAGAAAGAAGATGATTCATTTTTCCCTATACAAGACATATTTTGTGCCAGTGATTCCAGCAAGGTTAAAAGCAGTGGTAATATTGAACTTAATATCACTGATGACAACAGTTTTGATTACTGTTTACTCCACTGTCAGTCATGCAATTCATACTTTGTTGATAAATTAAGCTTAACCAAACATTCACAATCTTGTGATACAAGTAAAATGTGTATGAAATGTTTCTCGATCTTTAAAACTCGTTCTCAGCTTGTCTTTCACTTGCGCACAAGAAGCATAACGTTAAAATCCAACATAAATCGGTTTATGTGTCCTTTTCAGAATTACAGCAGCTGAGGGCAGAGGGTCGAGTTAAACTGAAAAAAACTGAAGATATTCATAAAATAAAAAAAAGACAGACATTGTGCAAAACAGATAAATTATCAGGAATATATCATGACTTTCAGATTTCAGATTCAGAAAACAAAAGTGCAAAATCTGCTATGATAATGACTTCACAAACAAAGAAAGATAATCTTTTAATATTAATGAACCCCTCAAATACTTCACTGAAAGCTGTTGATAATATATCACAGAATTCTGATGTAAAAGTTTATCCTCCTTCAGAGACAGAGAAATTTTTAATATCACAAAGGGCTCAAGTAACTGCCAAAGATTGTTATAAGGTTCCAATCTCAAGTTCAGAAACAAAAGAAGCCAAGAGAAGGAATGAGTTGTTGGATGCCCCAGCCCCAGTCCAGTCCCAGTAGAGTCCCTTAAAGAGCCTGAATTATTGGGAAATTCATCTCTAAAACAGAGCCGTGTAAGAAAAAGCCGATCACTTGATCATAGAGCAGCAATAATGCAGATGAAATGAAAAGTGCAGAAAAGTCATCTTTCAGTAATAGAAGTCTTGCTGTTATATTGTGTAACAAGTGCAAGATGTACTTTTACGCAAAAAAGTATAAATAACATAATTCCAAATGTATAATAAAGAAAAATTCTTGTTTAGTTTGTGGTAGAGTTTTTAGTTCCAGTTACCTTCTTAATCAGCATATTTCAAGTGCTAGGCATATTGTCTCGTATCTCACTACTTCCTTTGTATCTCGACAAAAACTGGAACATTTGATTCATAGGGGAAAAGTGTTTAAAGATGATATTAATATATACACCTTTAATTCTGCAAAAACATTTAGGAAAACAGTTAGTCCATCTAAAGGGAAAAAGGTTCAAGGAAAAAATGTTCCCGTTAAGCACAGAGTGTAAGGCAAAATCCCCCAAAAGTTTTACCAGAGGAGAACACAGATTTTCAGCTTAACCTTGAGGAAATGATAGTGGTGGATCAGTATGTAAACCTATTTGTATAATAATTACTAAAAAAAATTTTCAAGTCCATTAAGAGGGGGCAAGGGAAATTAATGATCTTCAGCATATTAAAAATGCTAACAGTAATGTTAAAAGGGGATATTATTTGAAACAAGTGCGAAAAAGGTCTGCCAATAAACTAATGCAAGAAAAAGTCCTTCAGCAAACAAGGCAAAAAAAGGCACTGCAAGTAAAAAGTCGAGAAAGCTCCTGCCAGTAAATTGTGCCCAAAAAAAGGGGCTGCCACAAAAAGGGCAAAAAAAGGGGTTCCAGTCATAATGCTTAAAATAGATGATGCTCTATGACAGTAGCAGGAAAGGGTGACACAAGAAACCAGTACAAAAAAAAATGACTAGTACACTTGTACAAGTAAAAAGGATGACCAGTATACCAGACAAGAAAAAAATACCAGTACACCTTACCCGAGAAAAAAAAAAAGCAAATGAGAAACGGGACAAGTACCCAGTGGGAAAAAATGGTCTGTGCACCGCAAGAAAAAAATTTTTTCAAAGTGCAAAAAAAGGGAAAAGTACAAACGGAAAAGATGATCTTTCAACAGTGCAAAAAAAGATTACCAGTGGACCAGTACAAGAAAAAAAAAGCCTACACTGATGCAAAAAAAGACACAGACCCATACACCTTTAAAAGTAAAGATACCAGTACACCAGTACAAGAAAAGAAATACCCCGTACACCAGTACAAGAAAAGAAGACTACCTGTACACCCGTACAAGAAAAAAAAGACTACCCTGCACCAGCAAGAAAAAAAGACTCTTGGGACACCAGTACAAGAAAAGAAGACTTTGTAAACCATAAAGAAAAAAAGATTTTGGTACACCATAAAAAAAAGAAGACTTGGTAACAGTACAAGAAAAAAAAATTCTTGGGACACCCGTCAAAAAAAGACCCCAACCAGTACAAGATAAGGGTACCAATACCTGTCAAAAAAGATGACCAATAACGGTACAAAAAAAGACTACCAGTACACCAGTAAAAAAAAGCCATAACCGCAAAAGAAATTCCCCTTAAAAAAATAAACCTAACCCAAAGAAGATAACCAGCACCCGGCCCCGAGAAGATAACCCGTACACCTGTACAAAAGAAGATAACCATACACCTGTACAAGAGAAGATAACCAGACACCTGTACAAAAAAGATAACCAGTACATGTACAAAGAAGATAACCAGACACCTGTACAAGAAATGATGACCAGACACTTGTACAAGAGAAGATAACCAGTAAACCCGTAAAAAAGAAGTAACCGTAAACCCGTACAAAAAAATGACCAGTACCTTTTCAAGAAAATACCACTAGTAAACTAGCATCAAACAAGATGAACTTGTGCATTTGCACGAAAAAATAAAAATTTTTGAAATTGTGGAAAAACCCTTACTGGGAAAGTGGTGAAAACAAGACCACCTCAGACTGTTAAAAGACAAGAAAACACCCGTAACTGGAGAAAAAAATTCCATCATAAGTAAAATTAAAGAAAAAGTAATACCCTTAAAGTGGAAAATAAAAATGACACCATTGAACAAAACAAAAATGATGCCATTAATGTGGTCCCAAAAAAAAGTGACACCATTGAGCCAGTACCGAACAAAAGTTATGCCATTAAACTGGCACCAAACAAAAAATTATGCCATTAAACTGGCACCAAACAAAAATTTTGATTTAAAATGGTACCAGACAAATGTACACCCTTAAACTGGACCGACAAAAGTGACACCATTCGGTACCGACAAAAAAACCATTAAACTGGTCCAGACGAAAATGACACCATTAAACTGGTGACAAAAGTGACACCATTAAACTGGTACCAGACAAAATACACCATTAAACTGGTACCTGGAAAATAATCAGTAAATTAGAGCAAGACAAATTTTTTCCTGCAGAAACTGATACAAGCTTAGTGACTCTGGAAAATCAGTTCAAGATAAAATAGCCATGGTAAAAAAAGGAAGAAAAAGTGTTACCAGTCAACTGATACAAAGTAAATATAGCTCCAGTAAATTGATACAAAGTAAGCATAGTTCCAGTAAACTGATTCAAAGTAAGCATAGTTCCAGTAAACTGATGAAAAACAATCAAGATACCAGAAACACTAAATGTCCTCATAATGAGACCTGGCGGTATTGGGGACTTTGTGATTTAAAGCCCCTAGGCATTAATGATGTTTGAAAAAAAATGAGACAAGAAAATGTTTAATGTACATTCATTGAAAAAAGTGGAATCAAGAGAAAAAAAACATTTAACTGTCCTATGCCAAAATCTAAAAAAAAAGAAAAGGAACAAAAAAAATTTGCAAGTGGCACACCGGTCTCCATAAGCGTAGAAGTGTTCGTTTTGAGAAAATAACTAATGACTGTCCTGGCTGTTCGGAAACCAAGATTTTACAAATTTTTTAAATACAGGACAAAGAATTATCTTTCTGGGCAGAAAATTTCTTGGGGTATTATGTTCCCAGACATAGGA
>WNWK01052864.1:0-12044 GCA_009830355.1 Cherax destructor
CTCCGTTTTCAAAAGCACCGTTAAAAAACATCTTATCTCACTTACCGGTAGTTAACCACATGAAAATTACTTTATCTTGCACATATCCACAACAAAATTACACTTATTGATATCTGTGATTCCCCTTTAATTTTGCACATGACTGTAGCCAAGATTCTAATACAACTATTGCTTCATAATTCTTAAACTAGTTATAAGTTTGCCTAAGACACTCCAATATAGAAACTGTATCATGCCAACACGTCACCATTTCCATCAATATATAAACTAATTGTTAAATTCTTTAATTTTTGTACTACCTCAATTTTATAAACCTAGTTAATCACTACAATTACCTAACCTTAATACCAGTATAATCATTGTATAGAGTAAGTTTGCCTGATTTACTCCAATATTGAAGCAAACTTAGTATTAAGTCTGCCTGAAATGTCTAGCATGCCCAGGCATGCTAGGCATGCTAACGGCCATCTTTGTAATTATAGTCCTTAAAATGTAAAACACACATTGTAATTTTTACAGAGAAATAAATCAATTTGAATTTGAAAGTGTGAACACAACTGAAGCCTGCCACTCTGGCTGTCAGTGACTGTCGCTCCACACTCCACCAAAAAACTTCGGTTTTCTGAACTTTTCGAATTTCAGAATTTCAGATAAAGGAATTTGGACCTGTGTGTGTGTGTGTATGTATGTATGTATTTACGTATGCATGTATATATATATATATATATATATATATATATATATATATATATATATATATATATATATATATATATATATGTCGTGCCGATTAGGTAAAACTGGTCAATTAGCAAGAACTCATTTAAAATTAAGTCCTTTCTAAAATTTTCTCTTATACGTTTAAAGATATATTTTTTCATTTATGGTAATGTAAAAATTTATAATTTTGTACCAAGAGAAACTTTGAAAACCTACCTAACCTTATTACAACAAGCGCAAATTAATTTAGCCTAACCAAACTAAATATATTTTAGATACGTTAACATTAATTTAATAATAAACAAACACAATGAAATATATTTTTTCGTTATGTTCAGAATGATTTTGGCGAAATTATTGCATACACAAATTTTCACTTGTCTTATATGGCAAGATGAGCGTTGCTATTTAAGCCAAAATCTCAAGTTTTACCTAATCGGCACGACATATATATATATATATATATATATATATATATATATATATATATATATATATATATATATATATATATATATATATATATATCGTGCCGATTAAGTAAAACTGGTCAATTACAAGAACTCATTTAAAATTAAGTCCTTTCTAAAAATTTCTCTTATACGTTTAAAGATATATTTTTTTCATTTATGTTAATGTAAAAATTTATAATTTTGAACCAAAAAAACTTAGAAAACCTACCTAACCTTATTATAACAAGCGCAATTTAATTTAGCCTAACCCAACTAAATATATTTTAGATACGTTTACAATAATTTAATAATAAACAAACACAATGAAATATTTTTTTTTGTTAGGTTCAGAATGTTTTTTGCGAAATTATTGCATACACAAATTTTCACTTGTCTTATATGGCAAGAAGAGCGTTGCTATTTAAGCCAAAATCGCAAGTTTTACCTAATCGGCACGACATATATATATATATATATATATATATATATATATATATATATATATATATATATATATATATATATATATATATATATATATATATATATATATATGTTTTCCCATCAATCTCTTTAAGCAGTACTAAAAATAAGAAATCGAGTCTTGTTTTACAGTATAACATTTTTTCATTATTGATGTACTCGACCAGTTAACAATTTTTAATTGTCTAGTTGTAACCGAACTAAGTTAAGTTTATTCGGGCACATTCCACAAGTTAGATTTTTACAACTGGCTGTAGTAACATGTGTTTTATCTAGGATAATCCAGTAAAAGAAAGTGATTAATTTTCATTGGGCCCTTGACTTATTTCCATTAGGGTCCTTGAGTATGAGCCTATACTGTATATACAGTAATAATTTTATTTGATTATCAGCATTTACACTTTAATCCATATAAATTTCCCGCACCTGATTTTAGCAGCAGATCGCTGTAGGTGAGTTTCTTGGTGATGGGTGATATGTGAGGTGGAGCCCACGACCAGCCAGGAAGCGGTGACACCTCTGTGTCGCAGACCCTCCATCCACCTCTCGCAACCATCAGCGTCTAACTCACTGCCTCGCAGCACCAGGCGAGTGTAAGTTCTAGACAGAGCTTTCACAATATCACACGACCACTCAACAGTAGCCTCAGTAATTTTCCATATGTCAACAGAAAGTGCAATAGGTCTCTGAGAGATATTCAAGGGTGGAATTGTTTTGGGATCCGTTGTTGTAGATGCATCCAAGTTTAAATACAGCATTTCCAAAGCTTTAAGCAACGGAAGAGTAGTTTTGAGAGCTTCCAACATATCTGGAGTGATGTGGATAGCTAACCTTCTCAGCGAAACTGGGAGTCTGGTGATAGCTGTAGAACTCAGACGTCCAGCAAAGTGTTCCATCACGCATGGTGAATCTCCACTTGTCACAGTGTCCAAGAACTTATCGGACAAGTTAATTTTCTCTGACCAAAAGTGCTGATATAGGTGAAGCGACAATCTCAGCTCAGGAGAGACTGCACAGACTTTAAGAATTTTTTTTAAATGCGGATAATTACTTGGGCACCTAGTAGTGACAATGGACAGATGACGAGGTTGAATTTCCTTGCTTATATCAACAAGAGTTGAAGTTATAGCAAAATCCTCTACTTCCCATTCATCACCCATTTCCTTTAATATTTCGTCTTTGATTGTAGCTTCCGCCTTTGCCTCCTCGATATACTCTAGCCACTGAGATGCCTTCTTTACCCCTAAATCTTTTAAAAGACAGACGATTTCCTTTGCTCTAGTCTTCAGCTGGCAAGGTAAAAGCAAAGCCAACATTCCCACAAGATACTTCACCATTGACCGTAAACTGGGATCATGAGCTTCACCGGTACCAGAAGAGGGAAGTCCAAGAACTTGACGAATGGTTGTAGAAGGCGGCGCTTCTTGCAGCTTCTGGGTGACTGACCAAGCAGCATAGTACTGCAGGGTCGACCGTCGGGGAAAGGACACCTTGCAACCCCTCGTAGAAAGGCTGCTAACACCCTCGTCTGTGCAGTTCATAAAAGCCGATATTAAATATTCCTCGGGCAGTTTTAAGGTTTGACATTCTACAGCTAAATTTACGAGATCTTCTGGGTCGATGTAGAATTTTCCGGCCCTCAAGCACTCAGCCGCTACTCCAGTCAGTGAAATCAAAAATTTTCGTAGATTAACCCTGACAATAGATTGTGTGCTTATAGCACACGGTGACGAGCCTGTTAAATTTTGCAGAATTTTATGTACGAGAAGATCTTCCACTAACATGAAGATCTCTGTGAGAGTGGACGATGCGTTAAGACGCTCAGGAGCAAACGTCCAGCTTAGAGCAAGTAGACTGAGAATTTCTGGAGATCTAAGATGTTCCTGCAGGCATGACCGCTTTGATCTTATCAGTTGGAAAAGTTCTGTCTCACTTTCATGGTAATGTGTGTTGCTTGGGAAAACATAACTCAAGCTTTGCTGTACAAATCTAATGGTTTGGTCGTCTGGTATACCTTCAATTTCCAAAACGAGTGTTCGTTTGTGCAATGCGGAGATTTGTCTTTGAATAAGTTTAGAAGTCTCTCTGGAAGTGGTAGCTATAACTCGAGTACCAGGTGACATCACCTTTAAAAATTCCTCGAAAACAGAAAAAGATATCTCGTTTAATTCATCAACGTCATCTAATATTACAAGCAAATTAAGCGACAGAAGTGTACGCTTAAATTCAGACTGCTGCAACATGGCTGCCGTGCGAGGTAGAAGGAAAACCAGCATTGCATCTAGAGAGGAAAATGATGCACGACGACACTCCATGAAGAGTATCTGGTCAAAACTATCTGTCATTTCCATATCGCCTGTCTTATTTATTCCTCTGTCTATTATATATTTCAAGAGTGTTGTTTTCCCCATGCCACCCAGAGCACAGAGTAGAGTGACATGAGGCTGTGTTCCGTCACACTCTCTTGCCTGCAGCACGTCACGGACTGACAAGTAACTTTCCTCTACTGATAACTGTCTTTGCATTATTTGCGTTTCATCCCGTTTTAATCTAGGGTGTACGAACACATTCATAACATTCACACTTCTTCCCTCCATCAGCCAGGGCGCCACATTTACTTTACAGATACCATTAAAAATTTGTGAAGATTCACTTCCTGCTTCTTCAATCAAGCGAGCTTTTCTGCTGGCTAATAGTTCTCTCTCGTACTCAGCTTCTGTTTCCAATGGCACACGAGAGTCTCGGATGGCATCTAACTGTCGGTTGATGGAAACTAACACAGAGTTTACTTTACACTTATCTATAGAATATGTTTGCCCAGCTTTCTGAATTGTCCGAATGAACAAAGTTCTCAGCGCATTCAGTTCATCAACCAACTCGTTAGGAGAAAGGCGAATATTTTCGTGAGCTAATTCATTTCTCTTTTTTTTGATACCATATAAGCAAAATTCCAACGAGTCTGAAGCTTCCGTTGTCCACACTGAATCACTGGGATCACTCAAGCCACACACTAACTGTAATAACTTGTAAATTAACGTGATATCAAATTCCGACACTGAATCACCTCTGGCGATTCTTTCACGTTGGGAGTTATTAAAATCTTTGCTGAACTTATTTTGCGAGTAGAGAGGGAGGGCAAAGAGGGTGTTCTTAAGAGTGCAGGAGCCTCCTGTGTATCCCCAGGAGAACACCTGATACAACACTTGCTGCCCCACTCTTCTCAGGCTGATAGTGTACTTCAGGTGGTTGAAGTCTTCTAGGTGAACACCCTCCTTGGGAAGTGACGTCCCCATCTCCGCTAGTGCCGTCTCTGAAAATATGTGCTAATCACATTAATGCCTTCAGCTTAACATAGTGGCATTACAACAAAAGTTAAAAAGTATATAAGAGATGTTTACAGATACACATCCTCTGATTTCAGATTACTGTAAAACATTTGGTATCATCTCGTGCACGTGTGTGTGTGTGTGTGTGTGTGTGTGTGTGTGTGTGTTCTTACTTATTTGTGGTTGCAAGGATCGATTCACGGCTCTTGGCTCGCCTCTTCACTGGTCGCCACTAGGTCCACTTTTTCCCTTCTCCATGAGCTTTATCGTATCTCTTCTTAAAGCTATGTATGGATCCTGCCTCCACTATATCACTCTCCAGAGTATTCCACTTCCTGACAACTCCATGGCTGAAGAAGAACTTCCTGTGTGTACTCACCTAATTGTGGTTCCAGGGGTCGAGACTCAGCTCCTGGCCCCGCCTCTTCGCTGTCTGCTACTGGGTATCTGCTCTCCCTGATCCATGAGCTTTATCATACCTTGGCTTAAAACTATGTATGGTTCCTGCCTCCACTATATCTTTCTCTAGACTATTCCACTTCCTGACTACTCTGTGGCTGAAGAAATGCTTCCTAACATCCCTTTGACTCATCTGAGTCTTCAGCTTCCAGTTGTGTCCCCTTGTTTCTGTGTTCCCTCTCTGAAACATCCTGTCACTGTCTACCTTGTCAATTCCCCGCAGTATTTTGTATGTCGTTATCATGTCTCCTCTGACCCTTCTTTCCTCCAGTGTTGTTAGTCCTATTTCCCTCAATCTTTCTTCATAAGACAGACCCCTGAGTTGTGGAACTAACCTTGTCGCAAACCTTTGCACTTTCTCTAGTTTCTTTACGTGCTTGACCAGGTGTGGGTTCCAGACTGGTGCTGCATATTCTAGTATGGGCCTGACGTACACGGTATACAGTGTCTTGAACGATTCCTTGTTAAGGTAACGGAATGCTAATCTTAGGTTTGCCAGTCGCCCATATGCTGCTGCCGCAGTTATCTGGTTGATGTGTGCCTCCGGAGACGTGCTTGGCGTTATACTCACTCCAAGGTCTTTCTCCTTTGCCGAGGTTTGTAGCCTTTGTCCGCCTAGCTTGTACTCTGTCAGCGGTCTTCTTTGC
Organism: Cherax destructor; assembly: GCA_009830355.1. Lineage (NCBI taxonomy): Eukaryota > Metazoa > Arthropoda > Malacostraca > Decapoda > Parastacidae > Cherax > Cherax destructor. The sequence goes on from WNWK01052864.1 coordinate 6,088, forward strand.
CCTTCTCCGATCCTCATGACTTTGCATTTGGAGGGATTGAATTCGAGAAGCCAATTGCTAGACCAGATGTCGAGCTTGTCCAGGTCTGTTTGCAGCCCTGCCTGGTCCTCTTCCGATGTGATTCTCCTCATTATTTTCACATCATCCGCGAATAGAGACACTTCTGAGTCTATCCCGTGTGTGTGTGTGTGTGTGTGTACTCACCTAATTGTACTCACCTAATTGTGGTTGCAGGGGTCGATACTCAGCTCCTGGCCCCGCCTCTTCGCTGTCTGCTACTGGGTCTCTGCTCTCCTGCTCCATGAGCTTTATCATACTTTGTCTTAAAACTATGTATGGTTCCTGCCTCCACTATATCTTTCTCTAGTCCATTCCACTTCCTGACTACTCTGTGGCTGAAGAAATGCTTCCTAACATCCCTTTGACTCATCTGAGTCTTCAGCTTCCAGTTGTGTCCCCTTGTTTCTGTGTTCCCTCTCTGAAACAACCTGTCACTGTGTGTGTGTGTGTGTGTTCTCACCTATTTGTGAATGCAGGGGTCTTGTCATAGCTCCTGCCCCCGCCTCTTCACTGATCGCTACTAGGTCCTCTTTCCCTGATCCATGAGCTTTATCAAACCTCGTCTTAAACCTATGTATGGTTCCTGCCTCCACTACGTCACTTGCCAGACTACTCCACTTTCTGACAACTCTATAACTAAAGAAATACTTCCTAACATCCCTTTGACTCTTTGACTCCTCTGAGTCTTCAACTTCCAATTGTGACTCCTTGTTTCGTCCCATCTTTGGAACATCCTGTCTTTGTCCACCTTGTCAATTCCTCCCAGTATTTCGTATGTTGTTATCATATCTCCCATAACCCTCCTGTCCTCCAGTGTCGTCGTCAGGCCGATTTCCCTTAACCTTTCTTCGTAGGACATTATCCTTAGCTCTGGAACTAGTCTTGTTGCAAACCTTTGCACTTTCTCTAATTTCTTGAAGTGCTTGACCAGGTGTGGGTTCCAAACTGGTGCTGCATACTCCAGTATGGGCCTGACATACACAGTGTACAGTGTTTGAACGATTCCTTACTGAGGTATCGGAACGCTATTTTCAGGTTTGCCAGACGCCCATATCCTGCAGTAGTTATCTGGTTGATGTGCGCATCAGATGTGCTCGGTATTATACTCACCCCAAGATCCTTTTCCTTGAGTGAGGTGTGTGTGTGTGTACTCACCTAGTTGTGGTTGCAGGGGTCGGGTCATAGCTCCTGGTGTGTGTGTGTGTTAGTTACCATTTTGTCCTAGGCACATGTCGATTAGACACTAGACCTGTTGTATGTGTGTGTGTGTGTAAGGAAACACTTCGAAATGTTTCGGCCCCGCCGGGAATTGAACCCGGGCCCTCTGTGCGTGAAGCGAGAGCTTTAGCCACCATGCCATCGGGGTGTGTGTGTGTGTGTGTGTGTGTGTGTGTACTCACCTGTTTATGGTTGCATGAGTCGAGTCACAACTCCTGACACCGCCTCTTCGCTGGTCACTACTAGGTCCACTCTCTCCCGGCTTCTTGAGCTTTATCGTATATCTTCCTAAAACTATGTATGGATCCCGCTATTACATCACTCTCCAGATTGTTTCACTTCCTGACAACTCTGTGGCTGAAGAAATACTTCTTAACATCCCTGTGACTCATCTGGGTCTTCACCCTCCAGCTGTGATTCCTTGTTGTTGTGTCCCATCTCTGAAACATCCTGTCCCTATCTGCCTTCTCAATTACTTTCAGTCCTTTATATGTCGTTATATTATCCCTGTCTCTCCTGTCCTCCAGTATCGTCAGGTCGATTTCCCTTAACCTCTCCTCGTAGGACATACCCCTTAGCTCCGGGGATAGCCTTGTTGTAAACCTTTGCGCTTTCTCTAATTTCTTGACGTGCTTGACCAGGTCTGGGTTCCATACTGGTGCTGCATACTCAAATATGGACCTGGCGTACACGGTATACAGAGTCTTGAACGATTCCTTGCTAAGGTGTCGAAACACTATTCTTAGGTTTGCCAGGCGCAAATATGCTGCAGCAGTTATTTGGTTGTTATACTCACCCCCAAGATCCTTCTCCTTGAGTGAGGTTTGCAGTCTTTGGCTCCCTAGCCTGTTCTCTTTTTGCGATCTTCTTTGACCTTCCCCAATCTTCATGACTTTGCACTTGGTGGGGTTAAACTCCAGGAGACGGTTGTTGGACCAGGCTTGCAGCCTGTCCAGATTCTTTTGTAGCTCTACCTGATTCTCATCCACTTGAATTCTCTCTGCATTAGCTTCACGTCGTCTGCAAACAGGGACACCTCTGAATCTATCCCTTCCGTCAAGTAATTCACATATACCAGGAACAGCACCGGCACCAGGACTGACCCTTGTGGAACCCCGCTCGTCATTGGCACCCACTCTGACACCTCGTCACGTATGACGAGGTGTACTCACCTAATTGTACTCACCTAATTGTATTCACCTAATTGTGGTTGCAGGGGTCGAGACTCAGCTCCTGGCCCCGCCTCTTCACTGATCGCTACTGGGTCCTCTCTCTCCCTGCTCCATGAGCTAAATCATACCTCGTCTTAAAGCTATGTATGGTTCCTGCCTCCACTACATCACTTGCTAGACTTTTTCACTTCCTGACTACTCTATGGCTTAAGAAATACTTCCTAACATCCCTTTGACTCATCTGAGTCTTCAACTTTTAATTGTGACCGCTTGTTTCTGTGTCCCCTCTCTGGAACATCCTGTCTCTATCCATCTTGACTATTCCACACAGTATTTTGCATGTCGTTATCATGTCTCCCCTAACCCTCCTGTCCTCTAGTGTTGTCAGGCCGATTTCCCTTAACCTTTCTTCGTAGGACATTTCCCTTAGCTTTGGAACTAGTCTTGTTGCAAACCTTTGCACTTTCTCTAATTTCTTGACGTGCTTGACGAGGTGTGGGTTCCAAACTGGTGGTGCATACTCTAGTATGGGTATGACGTACATGGTGTACAATGTCTTGAACGATTCCTTACTAAGGTATCGGAACGATATTCTCAGGTTTGCCAGGCGCCCATATATTGCAGCAGTTATCTGGTTGATGTGTGCTTCCGGAGACGTGCTCGGTGTCATACTCACCCCAAGATCTTTCTCCTTGAGCGAGGTTTGCAGTCTTTGGCCACCTAGCCTATATTTTGTCTGCGGTCTTCTTTGCCCGTCCCCGATCTTCATGACTTTGCATTTGGCGGGGTTAAATTCGAGAAGCCAGTTGCTGGACCAGGTGTCCAGCCTGTCCAGGTCTCTTTGAAGTCCTGCCTGATCCTCATCTGATTTAATTCTCCTCATTAACTCCACATCATCTGCGAACAGGGACACTTCTGAGTCTATCCCTTCCGTCATGTCATTCACATATATACCAAGAATAGCACTGGTCCTAGGACTGACTCCTGTGGGACGCCGCTCGTCACAGGCGCCCACTGTGATACCTCAGCACGTACCATGACCCGTTGTTGCCTCCCTGTCAGGTATTCTCTGATCAATTGCAGTCCTTCCTGTTATACACGCCTGATCCTCTAGCTTCTGTATGTGTATGTAGTATGGTATTAACCTGCATCACAATCGTCTCCATAATTGTTGGTCAAGTGACCAGCGTAAAATTCAATGAAATAGCAAATGTGGATAAAACCAGAACATATAAAATAGCCGTATAATAGCACTTTATTTTGCTTTAAACACGTGTCAGCTTCAAGAGAATTTACCGTAGGGATCTAACGTTGGTATGATATTGTTTATATTATTGTTGAAAGAGAGAGAGAGAGGGGGGAGGGCAGCAAGAAAGGGGATCGGAAAGATTAGCATAATTAAATAATAGATGATATATGATAGTTATAGCGTGCGTCGGGCGGCAGGTGGGTGATCACAATGACTGTGCCCTGGGATGTGATCTGCTAGACCAAACAGTGAGATGCCGTGATGTATACTGATCACAGTATAGTGATGTGATATACTATAATGCCGTGATTACTACAGTGTAATAGTGAACTGTGTTCTCGTTCATTTGATTAATTTGGTTAATTTTTATTTGAGCCTCCCATTCCTCGAACATGTATGCAGAATGACGGAAGGCAGAAAAACAACGGTAAGGGATTAAACATCATAATAGGAAAGGGTAACGAGTGGGGTCCCGCAGGGATCAGTATTAGGGCCTCTTTGTTCCTATTATATATGAACGACGTACTGAAGGAGACTGAATACTGTGTGTCACTGAATGAGAAGAATAAGAAAGAGCAGAGGACAATGATAAGCTCCAGCGAGACCTCAACAGATTGCAGATGTGGTTAAAGAAGTGACTTATAGAGCTCAACCCAAATAAATGCAAGGTCATGCGATTTGGAGAACGTGAGGGTAGACCAGACACAGTACAGCATGGGCGAAGAGAAGTTGTTGCAAATATCAGTGAGCAAAAAGGGCCTGGGAGTAAATATAGCACTTAGCATATCGCCTAAATTACACATAAACCGTATAACGTTAGCAGCATATGCCAGATTAGCAAACCTCACAATAGCATACAAAACATGAACAAAGACTCCTTCCGAATCTTATATACGACATATGTTAGGCCAGTCATTTATTGTGCAGTCTCAGCATAGACCCTACAACTGGTCAAGCACAAGGCAAATACCAGAACTGAGAGGAATGCATTGTAAGGAAAGGTTGAAGGAACTGAACCTCACAGCCTTGGCTTAGAGAAAAACAAAGGGAGACATGATTAGGTCATACAAAATATTTAATCTTTATAGGGCAGATAGAGAAAGACTGTTTGAATTAAGAGAACCAGGATCAACGGAACACAAAGGGAAAAGCTGAAAATTCAGATGAACATGGAGTATACCTGGAGAGAGTTCCAGGGGTCAACGCCCCTGCGGATCGGTCTGTGACCAGGCCACATGTTGGATCAGAGCCTGATCAACCAGGCTGTTACTGCTGGCCGCACGCAGTCCATAAGGATGTAAGGCGGTATTTATTTATCCTCAGGGTGGTTGAAAATTGGAATGACGTGGATGAGGCAGTGGTGTGGAAAGTTTCAAAAGTAGATATGATAGTATCTAAAGAAGTTAAATAGTTGAAGGCTGGGAAAGGTGTGGGGTTGATGTGGTCACTAGTAATCACTAGGCGGGAGTGGGTGTGTGGTTGTGGTCACTAGTAATCACTAGGCTGGAGTGGGTGTGGGGTTGATGTGGTCACTAGTAATCACTAGGCTGGAGTGGGTGTGGTTGTGGTCACTAGTAATCACTAGGATGGAGTGGGTGTAGGGTTGTGGTCACTAGTGATCACTAGGCTGGAGTGGGTGTGTGGTTCTGGTAACTAGTAATCACTAGGCGGGAGTGGGTGTGTGGTTGTGGTCACTAGTAATCACTAGGCGGGAGTGGGTGTGTGGTTCTGGTCACTAGTAATCAATAGGCGGGAGTGGGTGTGTGGTTGTAGTCACTAGTAATCACTAAGCGGGAGTGGGTGTGTGGTTCTGGTCACTAGTAATCACTAGGCGGGAGTAGGTGTGTGGTTGTGGTCACTTGTGATCACTAGGCTGGAGTGGGTGTGTGGTTGTGGTCACTAGTAATCACTAGGCTGGAGTGGGTGTGTGGTTGTGCTCACTAGTGATCATTAGGCGGAGTGTGTGTGGTTGTGGTCACTAGTGATCACTAGGCTGGAGTGGGTGTGTGGTTGTGTCACTAGTGATCACTAGGCTGGAGTGGGTGTGTGGTTGTGGTCACTAGTGATCACTAGGCTGGAGTGGGTGTGTGGTTGTGGTCACTAGTGATCACTAGGCTGGAGTGGGTGTGTGGTTGTGGTCACTAGTGATCACTAGGCTGGAGTGGGTGTGTGGTTGTGGTCACTAGTGATCACTAGGCTGGAGTGGGTGTGTGGTTGTGGTCACTAGTGATCACTAGGCTGGAGTGGGTGTGTGGTTG
>WNWK01052865.1:0-12043 GCA_009830355.1 Cherax destructor
TTAAAATAATTATATTTTAAAAATATTAAAATTTTAATGGATTTTAAATTTAAATATTTTTAAAAATTTAATAATTCTTTTAAAAAATAAAAATTTATTTTAAATATTTTTAATTAAAATTATTTAAAAGTAAAATTTAAATTTTACTAAAATTTTTCTAAAATCATAAAGAAAATCAATATTAAAAAGTTTTAAATCTAAATTTTATAAATTTTCGAAAAATCGATTTCATAAATTAATTTTAAATTTTTAGATTTTTAAAAAATTATATTTAAAATAATAAATTTAAAAATTTATTTTTAATTATAATTTAAATAAAAATATAAAAACTATAATTTAAGATTTAAATTATTTTAAAATTCAACTATTTTAAACTTAGTTAAATTTATTCGCTTACCTAATTAAATAATATAATTTGATTATTTAAAATGTTTTTAAAATAAATCTAAAATTGTAAGATTTTTGATTTAAATTATAATTAAAATATAATTTAATTTATGATTTTAAGATTTAAATTTAAAATTAAATTAATTTTTATATTAATAAATTCATTTGAAAACTATTTTTAGAAAAATTTAGAAAGCTAAGAAACTAAATTCATAAATTCATTGTATATTTAATGTAAAATATATGAAAATATTGAAGATAAAGTTAAAAGTAAATATATAAATAATTTATTCTTTTATTGATTTTAAATAATTAAATTCTAAAAAATATTTTTATAATTTTTATGGATTTAAAAAAATATAATTAAATCATAAATTATTTAGATTTTATAATTTAAGTTTTCAAAAATTTGATAAACTAAGCTATCAATTTTATTTTAATTTTAAAATATTTAAAATATTTATTAAATGTTTAAAAAATAATAAAAATTATAATTCATTTTCGATTAAGTTTCAAATTTTAAATTTTATAAAATATATTTAATTAAAATTAAAATTATTTTAATTTATAAAATTTAAGTTAAAATTATTTTTACATAATTTTAAGAATTCAAAAACTAAATTAAATACTTATTCTAATTAAAATTCTATTTTATAAATATTCAAAAATTATTAAAAGTAAATTATTAAAAATATTAAATAATAAATTAAAATTATTGATTGATCTAATTTGAAAATTAAAAAGTATCTAAGAAACAAATCTTATTAAAATATGAAAAATCTTAGTTAAATTATTTTCTAAATATTTAAATAACTAAGTAATATGTAAATTATTTACAATATATTTAATAAAATTTAAAATTTTTAGAATTAAATTTAAAAAAAAATTAATGCTATAAAACTTATTTTATTGCATTTGAGATTAAGCATTTCAAGATTTTCTGAAAACTATTTTAGATAAAATATACCTAGAGTAACTTCCAAAAAAATCATAAAATTTTGCTTATTTTCATAAATTTCAATTCATGAAATTTTTAAATTGAAAATTAAGATTTTTAAAAATGAGTTTTGAAATTATAAATTTAAAATGCTATAAAACTATTTTATTGCATTTGACGATTAAGCATTTCAAGTTTTTGAAAACTATTTAGATAAATATACTATGACTCAAAAAATCATAATTTGCTTACTTTTCCATAAATTTCAATTGCGTGAAATTCTTTAAGGTGAATAAGTATTTTAGCTAAATGAGTTTAGAAGCTCAAAGTATTTTAGCTAAAAATGAGTTTTGTCAGAAAAGCATCAAACCGCTCTAAAACGTCGAAATATGCCATAAAATGCGAATTTTTGAGTTTTTTAATGTTTCATGAATTTTTCGAAAATAATATGAAATATTCTTTAAAAATATTGATTTTTATAGATTTTAAATGGGATTTTTTAAAAATATGTAAATAATTTATAAATATTCCAAAATGTTATAAAACGATATTTTATTGCATTTTTTGACGATTCAAGGCATTTTCAAGGATTTTCTGAAAAACTATTTTTTTTTAGATAAGATATACCTATGAGTAAGCTTCCTAAAAAAAATCATAAAATTTTGCTTACTTTTCCCATAAATTTCAATTGCAGTAGAAATTCTATTTAAAAGTGTGAAAATCTAGGTATTTTAGCTGAAAAATGAGTTTTGCCAGAAAAGCACTCAAACCGCTCTAAAACGTCGAAATATGCAATAAAATACGATTTTAGCACATTTTTCTGAGCTTTTTAATGTTTCATGTATTTTTCGAAATAATATGAAATATTCTATAAAAATATTGATTTTTATAGATTTTTAATGGGATTTTTTAAAAATATGTATATAATTTATAAAAATTCAAAAATGCTATAAAACGTTATTTTATTGCATTTTTTGACGATTTAAGGCATTTTCAAGGATTTTCTAAAACTATGTTTTTAGATAAAATATACCTGTGAGAAAGCTTCCTAAAAGAAAATTTTGCTTACTTTTCCCATAAATTTCAATTGCAGTAGAAATTCTATTTAAAAGTGTGAAAATGTAAGTATTTTAGCTAAAAAACTGAGTTTTGCCAGAGAAGCATCAAACCGCTCTAAAACGTCAAAATATGCCATAAAATGCGATTTTTCTGAGCTTTTTAATGTTTCATGAATTTTTCGAAAATAATATGAAATATTCTATAAAAATATTGATTTTTATAGATTTTTAATGGCATTTTTAAAATTATGTAAATAATTAATAAATATTCAAAAATGCTATAAAACTTGATTTTATTGCATTTTTTGACGATTTAAGACATTTTCAAGGATTTTGTGAAAAACTATTTTTTCAGATAAAATATACCTAAAAGAAAATCATAAAATTTTGCTTACTTTTCCCATAAATTTCAATTGCAGTAGAAATTCTATTTAAAAGTGTGAAAATCTAAGTATTTTAGCTGAAAAATGAGTTTTGTCAGAAAAGCACTCAAACCGCTCTAAAACGTCGAAATATGCAATAAAATACGATTTTAGCACATTTTTCTGAGCTTTTAATGTTTCATGTATTTTTCGAAAATAATATGAAATATTCTATAAAAATATTGATTTTATAGATTTTAATGGGATTTTTAAAATATGTAAATAATTAATAAATATTAAAAATGCTATAAAACTTGATTTTATTGCATTTTGACGATTTAAGGCATTTTCAAGTTTTCTGAAAACTATTTTTAGATAAAATATACCTATGAGTAAGCTTCTAAAATAAAATCATAAAATTTTGCTTACTTTTACCATAAATTTTCAATTGCAGTAGAATTCTTTTCAAAGTGTGAAAATCTAAGTATTTTAGCTAAAAAATGAGTTTTGCCAGAAAGCACTCAAACCGCTCTAAAACGTCGAAATATGAATAAAATCAATTTTATACATTTTTAGCTTTTTAATTTTCATTATTTTCAAAAAATCATGAAATATTCTATAAAAATATTGATTTTATAATTTTCAATGTGGATTTTAAAAATATGTAAATCATTTATGATATTCGAGTTAAATGTCTACAAAACTCATTTTAATTACCTAAATTTTCTGACTGATTTAGGAAATTCAATTATATTTCTTTAGAAAACATATAGTATATTTATCTAAAATATTCTAAAATCTGAAATGCAATTCAAAAATGCATAAAATAATTTTATGATTTATTTAAATTTATATTTTAAAATCCATTAAAATCTATAAAAATCATATTTATAGAATATTTCATATTATTTTCGAAAATATCATAAGATTAAAAGCTCAGAAAATACATTATGATATTTCGACGTTTAATGACTTTCTGCAAAATCATTTTAGCTAAAATACTAATTTCACTTTTAAATAGAATTTCTATGCAATTGAATTATGGGAAAAGTAAGCAAAATATATTTCTTTAAGACTTTCATAGGATATTTTATCTAAAAACATAGTTTTAGAAAATCTGAAATCTTAAATCGTCAAAAATGCAATAAAATAAGTTTATACATTTTTAATTTTATAATTATTTCATATTTTTAAAATCCCATTAAAAATCTATAAAAATCAAATTTTTATAAAATATTTCATATTATTTTCGAAAATACATGAACATTAAAAGCTCAGAAAATTGCTAAAATCGTATTTTTGCATATTTCGACGTTTAGAACGGTTTAGTCTTTTCTGCAAAACTCATTTTCAGCTAAAATACCTAGATTTTCACACTTTTAAATAAATTTCTACTGCAATTAAATTTATGGGAAAAGTAAGCAAAATTTTATGATTTTCTTTTAGGAAGCTTACTCATAGGTATATTTTATCTAAAAAATAGTTTTTCAGAAAATCGCTGAAATCCTTAATCGTCAAAAAATGCAATAAAATAAGTTTTATACATTTTGAATATTTATAATTATTTACATATTTTAAAATCCATTAAAATCTATAAAAATCAATATTTTATAGAATATTTCATATTATTTTCGAAAAATCATGAAACATTAAAACTCAAATATGTGCTAATGTTTTGCATTTTATGAGCGTTTGATGCTTTCTGGCAAAACTCATTTTAGCTAAAATACTTAGATTTTCACCTTTATACATATTTTTAAAAAATCCCATTAAAAATCTATATAAAATCATATTTTATAGAATATTTAAATTATTTTGAAAAATACATGAAACATTAAAGCTCAGATAATGTGTAAAATCTATTTATTGCATATTTCGAGTTTTAGACGTTTGAGTGCTTTTCTGAAAACTCATTTTCAGCTAAAATCTTGATTTTCACACTTTTAAATAGAATTTCTGCAATTGAAATTTATGGGAAAAGTAAGCAAAATTTTATGATTTTTTAGGAAGTTACTCATGAATTTTATCTGAAAAATATTTTTAAAATCTTGAAAATAAATCTCAAAAATGCAATAAAATCAAGTTTTATAGATTTTGAATATTTATAATTATTTACATAATTTTAAAAATGCCATTAAAATCATAAAAATCAATATTTTATGAATATTTCATATTATTTGAAAATTCATGAAACATTAAAAAGTAGAAAATCCATTTTATGCATATTTTGACGTTTATGTTTGATGCTTCTCTGGAAACTCAGTTTTTAGCTAAAATACTTTCATTTTCAACTTTTAAATAAATTTCTACTGCAATGAAATTTATGGGAAAAGTAACAAATTTTCATTTAGAACTTTCACGTAATATTTTATCTAAAAAATAGTTTTAAAAATCCTTTGAAAATCCACGTCAAAAATCAATAAAATAACGTTTTATAATTTTAATTTTTATAAATTATTACATATTTAAAAATCCCATTAAAAATCTATAAAAATCAAATTTATTTTAAATATTTCATATTATTTTCGAAAATACATGAAACATTAAAACTCAGAAAAATGTTTAAATCGTATTTTTGCATATTTCGACGTTTTAAGAATTTGATGTTTTTCATGAAACTCATTTTCAGCTAAAATATAGATTTTCAACTTTAAATAATTTACTGATCAAATTTATGAAAAGTAAGAAAATTTTAGATTTTCTTTAGATTAATCATAGGTATATTTTATCTAAAAAATATTTTTATAAATCCTTGAAAATCTTAAATCTAAAAATGCAATAAAATCATTTTATGCATTTTGAATATTTATAATTATTACATATTTTAAAATCCATTTAAAATCTATAAAAATCAATATTTTTAAAGAATTTTCATTATTTCGAAAATTCATGAAACATTAAAAATAAAAATCCATTTAGACATATTTGACGTTTTAGAAGGTTTATGCTTTCTGAAAATCATTTTTAGCTAAAATACTAATTTTAACTTTTTAAATAAATTTCTAAATTGAAATTTATGAAAATAAGAAAATTTTATGATTTTCTTTAAGTTTTACATAGGTATATTTTATCTAAAAAATAGTTTTCAGAAAATCCTTGAAAATGCTTAAATCGTCAAAAATGCTAAAATAAGTTTTATAGCATTTTTAATTTAAAATTTTATATTTTAAAATCCCTTAAAATTATAAAATCATATTTTTAAATATTTCATATTATTTTCGAAAAATCATGAAAATAAAAGCTCAGAAAATCTAAAATCGTATTTATTGCAATTTGAGTTTTAACGTTTAGTGCTTTCTGAAAATCATTTTAGCTAAAATACTTAGATTTTCACACTTTTAAAAAATTTTCAATATTGAAATTTATGAAAATAAGCAAAATTTTATGATTTTTTTAAAGCTATTCAGTATATTTTATTTAAAATAGTTTCAGAAAATTTGAAAATGCTTGAATTCAAAATGAATAAATGTTTTATAATTTTGAATATTATAAATTTTAATTTTAAAACATTAAAATCTATAAAATAATATTTTTAAAATATTTCAATTATTTTCGAAATCATGAAACATTAACTAAAAATATTTATATTTCATTACGTTTAGTTTAAACATTTTTAGTAAATATAATTTTAATTATAAATTTAATTAAATTATAAATGCATTTATTCTTGAAGCTCAGGTATATTTATCAAAATAGTTTAGAAAATCTGAAAATCCTTTCGTAAACATAAATCGTTTATAGATTTAATTTAAATTATTATATTTAAACTATCTATAAATATATTTTTATAAAATTTATATTTTTCGAAAATCTGAAATTAAAGCTCAGACATCGTCAAAATGCAAAATAAGTTATAGATTTAATATTTATATTCATATTAAAATCATAACTATAATCATATTTTATAAATATTCTATTTTCGAAAATATGAAACATTAAAGCTCAGAATGCATTATGCATATTGACGTTTTAAGTTTGATGCTTGCAAAACTCATTAGCTAATATTCTTAAATTCTGCAATTATATGAAAAGTAAGAATTATATTTTTGGAAGTCAGATATTTATCTAAAATAGTTTCAAAAACTTGAAAATCTTAATCGTCAAAATGCAAAATAGTTAAGCATTTTAATATTTATAATTATTTACATATTTTAAATCCCATTAAATCTATAAAATCATATTTTATAAATATTTCATATATTTTCGAAATCATGAAAATTAAACTCAGAAATGTCATTTGCATATTTGACGTTGAGTTTATGCTTCTGAAAACTCATTTAGTAAATAGTTTCCACTTAAAAGAATTCTGCAATTAAATTTATGGAAGTAACAAAATTTTCTTTAGGAAGCTTCTCAAGGTATATTTTATCTAAAATAGTTTAAAAACTTGAAAATCTTAAATCAAAATGCAATAAATAAGTTTTATAGCATTTTGAATTTTATAAATTATTTACATATTTTTAAAAATCCATTAAAAATCTATAAAAATCAATATTTTATAGAATATTTCATATTATTTTCGAAAATACATGAAACATTAAAAGTCAGAAATGGCAAATCGTATTTTATGATATTGACGTTTTAGAGCGGTTTGAGTGCTTTCTGCAAACTCATTTTTAGCTAAAATACTTAGATTTTCACACTTTTAAATGAATTTCACTGCAATTGAAATTTATGGAAAAGCAAAATGTTTTCTTTTAGACTTATATAGGATATTTTATCTAAAAATAGTTTTCAGAAAATCTTGAAAATGCTTAATCGTCAAAAATGCAATAAAATAACGTTTATAGCATTTTTAATTTTATAAATTATTACATATTTTTAAAATCCATTAAAAATCTATAAAATCAATATTTTTATAGAATATTTCATATATTTTCGAAAAATCATGAAACATTAAAAGCTCAGAAAATTGTAACATTTATGGCATATTTCGACGTTTTAGAGCGGTTTGAGTGCTTTTCTGCAAAACTCATTTTCAGCTAAAATACTTAGATTTTCACACTTTTAAATAGAATTTCTACTGCAATTAAATTTATGGAAAAGTAAGCAAAATTTTATGATTTTCTTTAGGAAGCTTACTCAGGTATATTTTATCAAAAATAGTTTTTCAGAAAATCTGAAAATGCCTTAACGTCAAAAATGCAATAAAATAAGTTTTATAGCATTTTGAATATTTATAAATTATTTACATATTTTAAAAATCCATAAAAATCATAAAATCAATATTTTTATAAATATTTCATATTATTTTCGAAAATTCATGAAACATTAAAAGCTCAGAAAAATCGATTTTATGCATATTTGACGTTTTAAGCGTTTGATGCTTTCTGGCAAAACTCATTTTAGCTAAAATACTTAATTTTCACACTTTTAAATAGAATTTCTACTGCAATTGAAATTTATGGAAAAGTAAGCAAAATTTTATGATTTTTTTAGAAGCTTACTCATAGGTATATTTTATCTAAAAATAGTTTTTCAGAAAATCCTTGAAAATGCTAAATCAAAATGCAATAAATAAGTTTTATAGCATTTTAATATTTATAAATTATTTACATATTTTTAAAAATCCCATTAAAAATCTATAAAAATCAATATTTTTATAGAATATTTCATATTACATGAAACATTAAAAGCTCAGAAAAATGCAAATGTTTGCATATTTGACGTTTTAGAGCGGTTTGAGTGCTTTTCTGGCAAAACTCATTTTCAGCTAAAATACTTAGATTTTCACACTTTTAAATAGAATTTCTACTGCAATTGAAATTTATGGAAAAGTAAGCAAATTTATGATTTTCTTTTAGGAAGCTTACTCATAGGTATATTTTATCTAAAAATAGTTTTCAAAAATCTTGAAAATGCCTTAATCGTCAAAAATGCAATAAAATAAGTTTTATAGCATTTTGAATATTTATAATTATTTACATATTTTAAAAATCCCATTAAAAATCTATAAAAATCAATATTTTTATAGAATATTTCATATTATTTTCGAAAAATTCATGAAACATTAAAAAACTAGTAAAATCGATTTTATGCATATTTGACGTTTTGAGCGGTTTGATGCTTTTCTGGCAAAACTCATTTTTAGCTAAAATACTTAGATTTTCACACTTTTAAATAGAATTTCTCTGCAATTGAAATTTATGGAAAAGTAAGCAAAATTTTATGATTTTCTTTTAGGAAGCTTACTCATAGGTATATTTTATCTAAAAATAGTTTTCAGAAAATCCTTGAAAATGCCTTAATCGTCAAAAATGCAATAAAATAACGTTTTATAGCATTTTGAATATTTATAAATTATTTACATATTTTTAAAAATCCCATTAAAATCTATAAAATCAATATTTTTATAGAATATTTCATATTATTTTCAAAAAATACATGAAACATTAAAAGCTCAGAAAAATGCTAAAATCGTATTTTATTGCATATTTCGACGTTTTAGAGCGGTTTGAGTGCTTTTCTGCAAAACTCATTTTTTGCTAAAATACTTAGATTTTCACACTTTAAAATAGAATTTCTACTGCAATTGAAATTTTTGGGAAAAGTAAGCAAAATTTTATGATTTTCTTTTAGGAAGCTTACTCATAGGTATATTTTATCTAAAAAAGAGTTTCTCAGAAAATCCTTGAAAATGCCTTGAATCGTCAAAAAATGCAATAAAATAACGTTTTATATCATTTTTGAATATTTATAAATTATTTACATATTTTTAAAAATCCCATTAAAAATCTATAAAAATCAATATTTTTATAGAATATTTCATATAATTTTCGAAAATCATGAAACATTAAAAGCTCAGAATTGCTAAAATCGTATTTTATTGCATATTTCGACGTTTTAGAGCGGTTTGAGTGCTTTTCTGCAAAACTCATTTTTAGCTAAAATACTTAGATTTTCACACTTTTAAATAGAATTTCTACTGCAATTGAAATTTATGGGAAAAGTAAGCAAAATTTTATGATTTTCTTTTAGGAAGCTTACTCATAGGTATATTTTATCTAAAAATAGTTTTTCAGAAAATCCTTGAAAATGCCTTGAATCGTCAAAAATGCAATAAAATAACGTTTTATAGCATTTTTAATATTTATAAATTATTTACATATTTTTAAAAAATCCCATTAAAAATCTATAAAATCAATATTTTATAGAATATTTCATATTATTTTCGAAAATCATGAAACATTAAAAAGCTCAGAAAAATGTCTAAAATCGTATTTTATTGCATATTTCGACGTTTTAAGCGGTTTGATGCTTTTCTGAAAACTCATTTTTCAGCTAAAATACTAGATTTTCACACTTTTAAAAGAATTTACTGCAATTGAAATTTATGGGAAAAGTAAGCAAAATTTTATGATTTTCTTTGGAAGCTTACTCATAGGTATATTTTATCTAAAAATAGTTTTTCAGAAAACTCTTGAAAATGCTTGAATCGTCAAAAATGCAATAAAATAACGTTTTATAGCATTTTTAATATTTATAAATTATATACATATTTTTAAAAATCCCATTAAAAATCTATAAAATCAATATTTTTATAGAATATTTCATATTATTTTCGAAAATCATGAAACATTAAAAAGCTCAAAAATCATTTTATGCATATTTGACGTTTTAGAGCGGTTTGATGCTTTTCTGACAAAACTCATTTTTTAGCAAAAATACTTAGATTTTCACACTTTTAAATAGAATTTCTACTGCAATTGAAATTTATGGGAAAAGTAAGCAAAATTTTATGATTTTCTTTTAGGAAGCTTACTCATACGTATATTTTATCCAAAAAAATAGTTTTTCAGAAAATCCTTGAAAATGCCTTAAATCGTCAAAAAATGCAATAAAATCAAGTTTTATAGCATTTTTGAATATTTACAAATTATTTACATATTTTTAAAAAAATCCCCATAAAAATCTATAAAAATCAATATTTTTATAAAATATTTCATATTATTTTCGAAAAATACATGAAACATTAAAAAAGCTCAGAAAAATGTGCTAAAATCGTATTTTATTGCATATTTCGACGTTTTAGAGCGGTTTGAGTGCTTTTCTGGCAAAACTCATTTTTCAGCTAAAATACTTACATTTTCACACTTTGAAATAGAATTTCTACTGCAATTGAAATTTATGGTAAAAGTAAGCAAAATTTTATGATTTTATTTTAGGAAGCTTACTCATAGGTATATTTTATCTAAAAAAATAGTTTTTCAGAAAATCCTTGAAAATGCCTTAAATCGTCAAAAA
Organism: Cherax destructor; assembly: GCA_009830355.1. Lineage (NCBI taxonomy): Eukaryota > Metazoa > Arthropoda > Malacostraca > Decapoda > Parastacidae > Cherax > Cherax destructor. Next base: position 10,989 of record WNWK01052865.1, read on the forward strand.
ATGCAATAAAATAACGTTTTATAGCATTTTTAATATTTATTAATTATTACATATTTTTAAAAATCCCATTAAAAATCTATAAAATCAATATTTTTATAGAATATTTCATATTATTTTCGAAAAATCATGAAACATTAAAAGCTCAGAAAAATTAAATCGATTTTATTGCATATTTGACGTTTTAGAGCGGTTTGAGTGCTTTTCTGAAAACTCATTTTTCAGCTAAAATACTTAGATTTTCACACTTTTAAATAGAATTTCTACTGCAATTGAAATTTATGGAAAAGTAAGCAAAATTTTATGATTTTCTTTAGGAAGCTTATCATAGGTATATTTTATCTAAAAATAGTTTTCAGAAAATCCTTGAAAATGCTTAAATCGTCAAAAATGCAATAAAATCAAGTTTTAGCATTTTTGAATATTTATAATTATTTACATATTTTTAAAATCCATTAAAAATCTATAAAAATCAATATTTTTATAGAATATTTCATATTATTTTCGAAAAATCATGAAACATTAAAAAGCTCAGAAAATGTGCAAAATCGTATTTTATTGCATATTTCGACGTTTTAGAGCGGTTTGAGTGCTTTTCTGGCAAAACTCATTTTTCAGCTAAAATACTTAGATTTTCACACTTTTAAATAGAATTTCTACTGCAATTGAAATTTATGGGAAAAGTAAGCAAAATTTTATGATTTTCTTTTAGGAAGCTTACTCATAGGTATATTTTATCTAAAAAATAGTTTTCAGAAAATCCTTGAAAATGCCTTAATCGTCAAAAATGCAATAAAATCAAGTTTTATAGCATTTTGAATATTTATAATTATTTACATATTTTTAAAAATCCCATTAAAAATCTATAAAAATCAATATTTTTATAGAATATTTCATATTATTTTCGAAAATCATGAAACATTAAAAAGCTCAGAAAAATGTGCTTAAATCGTATTTTATTGCATATTTCGACGTTTTAGAGCGGTTTGAGTGCTTTTCTGGCAAAACTCATTTTTCAGCTAAAATACTTAGATTTTCACACTTTTAAATAGAATTTC
>WNWK01052866.1:0-12043 GCA_009830355.1 Cherax destructor
GACAGATAATAGGATTGCTCCCATTACCTCTCATGATGTCGTCCAGACGGCTAACAATATCCTTCATCCCAGTCCCAGGATAACACACCCTCTGCCTCCTATTCCTATCCTTAAGACAAAATTCCCTATCCATAAACTTAATCTGACTGTCCCCAACTAAAACAATGTTCTTACCTCGACTGGCGGTGTGCATGACGTTCTCGACGGTCTTTGTAGAGATGGTCTTCGCTGGGATGTCTTCACATTCGTCTGATAACAAGGAAAAAGAGTTGCTGGTTTTCACAGCAGTCTCCTGGACCTTCTTCAACTTCAGCTTCGTTCCTTCAGATCCGACTAGCATTCATTCGTTGGTCTGATCATCGGCGACATTGTTCCGGGGATAATCCTTGCATATACCCTTCAAACGTTGAATTTCTCTTCTAGCTTCCGTTAATTCCGCCTTAAGTTGGAGATATAGCTGCTCGTAGTCGAGGGAAACCATCATCCAATCTCAGGTAGCTAAGAACGGAAGCACAGTAGAAAAGTCTTCACCGAGCAAAGATAGTTCAGTCCACAGAGAGTACACTAGACACGTCCTCACTGAGCTAAGTACACGTCACCTCGATTAGTCCAATTTATCATTAAATTCTTCCCAAATTTTATTAATTATAAATGAATCCAATTTATATAAACCAAAAGAAATATTCATATTATTTTCAAAACTGCTTTTAATGAAACATGATTCTATTATATTCCTCTCAACCATGGACTTGCTTGATACAACCTTCTCAGCATTTTGAAAATCAATTGGATGGTTAAAATCTCTCACATGAATAAATAGAGCATTAGAATCTTGTCCAGTTCTAATGCAATATTTATGTTGTTTTAATCTTAGTTCAAGACTTTTACCAGTTTGACCATAATAAACTTTATCGCATATTTTACAGGGAATCTTATAGACACATCCGTCAGCATTTTGGGGGGAATTTTTTATCAAAAGTCTTTTTACTGTATCAAGATTTTTAAATACAATTTTGATATTAAAATTTTTAAGAAAGGAAGGTATATCAACCAAGTTTTCATGGTAAGGGAGAACCAACATATTTTTGGTTGAATAAGGTTGGTTGTCCCTTTTGGATTGTAAAAGTATTTCTAGCTATTTTAAAAGATTTATCAATTACGTTTCTTGGATATTTTAAATCATTAGCTATTTCATAAATTTTAGAGATTTGCATATTTTGATATCACCTGTTTATTGTGATCTTTTGCATATATATATATATATATATATATATATATATATATATATATATATATATATATATATATATATATATATATATATATATATATATATATATATATATATATATATATATATATATATATATATATTATATATATATTATATATATATATATATATATATATATATATATATATATATATATATATATATATATATATATATATATATATATATATATATATATTAAATTTATTTATGCAGGTGACATGCAGCCTTAATGTCTCTCGTGTAGTCGATAGGTGATACACCTAAGGTGACGAAGGAATTAGGTGGACTAAAGCAGCACCTATTTAGGTGTGACACGTCGTGTTAGGTACCCAGCTAAACAGGACATCCTAGAGAACCAGTCACTCCTGGTTCCTAGAGAGTGACGTCACGTACAGTTATGACTGGCTGGGAGGAATTTCCTGTGTCTGCTGGACTTACGCTAGCGGTGAGTCATTGTTGTGGGTGTAGTGGGTGTAGGGGTGGGTGTAGTGGGTGTAGGGGTGGGTGGGTGTAGGGGTGGGTGGGTATTTCGTCTACAAAGCTAATAATTAATGCTTCGAGCTTTAATCTTACCTCAGCTCAATGGAAAGTCCAAATCTATGTAAGGTAGCTTACCACCCCCAGGATGCCACCCATAACAGTCTACTAATTTACAGGTACTTACTTATTGCTAGGTGATTAGGGACAGCTGGTATAAGGTGACTAACACCCAGCTACCTACTCACTGCTAGGTGAATAGTGACAGCAGGTGTAAGGTGACTAACACCCAGGTACCTACTCACTGCTAGGTGAACAGTGACAGCAGGTGTAAGGTGACTAACACCCAGGTACCTACTTCCACTCATCCAACACTCTCCTATATCCTTCTTAATCTAAACTTTTCCAATTTGAATCCATTATTTCGGGTCTTGTAATAATGTTGGTGAATTATGGACAATATTTGAGTTAAGAGGACACAAGTGCAACTAATGCGAGGGCGACGTTTCGCCATCCAGGAGCTTTGTCAAGCCGTTACAAAGAATATGTGGACACCGAGAGTATATTTAGGGACAGACTGAGGTGTAATACATAATTTTTGTAGAAGTAGTAGTGGTAGTAGTATAGTAGAAGAAGTAGTACTTGTTGTGGTAGTAGTAGTACTTGTGGCAGTAGTAGTACTTGTGGTAGTACTTGTAGTAGTAGCAGTAGCAGCTATGTGATGGCAGGGTAATTTGCTCTAAGGAGAATTCTTGCTAAATAATTCAAAGATGACGAAGCTATCTCTATTAGGTTTGTGTCAGAAAGAGCCACTTATCTGACCACGACATGAGTTTGTCTAAATCCTCCTGAAGTACAGTGACATCTACGTCTGCATCAATTATCCTATCTTCTTGTCATCAGCCAATTTGCTCATATCAGTAGTAATTCCCTCGTCAAGGTCAATGACACGTAAACAACAACGGGCCTAAGACTGATCCCTGTGGAACGCCACTTGTTACAGATCCCCACTCGGATTTAACCCCATTTACACACACTCTCTGCTTCCTGTTGGTAAGCCATGACTCGAACCATGACAGCACTTTTGCCCCAATGCCATGAGCTGCCACTTTCCTTAACAGTCTTTCGTACTGTCGTGATCAACAGCCTTGTTAGGCAAGCGGATACAAGTGCAACTAATGTGACATTTTATAGTAGCAACGTTTCGCTCTCCAGGAGCTTTATCAAGCCGTTTACCTAACATATTGTGGGTAATTCTACCAACATTATCTCCTAAGCTTTAGTGAGGAAAGTTAGTTAGGCAGGAATCCATGCTAAGTATCATTAATCAAATTATATTTATATGTATATGACTTCTTATAGTGTCAGCTATAATTAACTCTAGTAATTTACCTATAAATTGTCCCAGTACCAAGACAATTCTCCCAGTACCAGTAAAAACCCTGCCAGTACCGGGACAACCCCTGCCAGTAACGGGACAAACCCTGCCAGTACCAGTACAAACCCTGCCATTATCAGTACAAACCCTGCCAGTACCAGTAAAAACCCTGCCAGTACCGGGACAAACTCTGCCAGTACCAGTAAAAACCTTGCCAGTACCAGGACAAACCCTGCCAGTACCAGGACAAACCCTGCCAGTACCAGTACAAACCCTACCAGTACCAGGACAAACCCTACCAGTACCAGGACAAACCCTGCCAGTACCAGTACAAACCCTGCTTGTACCAGTACAAACCCTGCCAGTACCAGTACAAACCCTGCTTGTACCAGTACAAACCCTGCCAGTACCAGTACAAACCCTGCCAGTACCAGTACAAACCCTGCCAGTACCAGTACAAACCCTGCCAGTACCAGTAAAAACCCTGCCAGTACCAGGAAAAACCCTGCCAGTACCAGGACAAACCCTGCCAGTACCAGTACAAACCCTACCAGTACCAGGACAAACCCTACCAGTACCAGGACAAACCCTGCCAGTACCAGTACAAACCCTGCCAGCACCAGTACAAACCCTGCCAGTACCAGTAAAAACCCTGCCAGTACCAGGAAAAACCCTGCCAGTACCAGGACAAACCCTGCCAGTACCAGTACAAACCCTACCAGTACCAGGACAAACCCTACCAGTACCAGGACAAACCCTGCCAGTACCAGTACAAACCCTGCCATCACTAGTACAAACCCTGCCAGTACCAGTACAAACCCTGCTTGTACCAGTACAAACCCTGCCAGTACCAGTAAAAACCCTGCCAGTACCAGTACAAACCCTGCTTGTACCAGTACAAACCCTGCCAGTACCTTCACAAACCCTGCCAGTACCAGTACAAACCCTGCCAGTACCAGTACAAACCCTGCCAGTACCAGTAAAAACCCTGCCAGTACCAGGAAAAACCCTGCCAGTACCAGGACAAACCCTGCCAGTACCAGTACAAACCCTACCAGTACCAGGACAAACCCTACCAGTACCAGGACAAACCCCGCCAGTACCAGTACAAACCCTGCCAGCACCAGTACAAACCCTGCCAGTACCAGTACAAACCCTGCTTGTACCAGTACAAACCCTGCCAGTACCAGTACAAACCCTGCCAGTACCAGTACAAACCCTGCCAGTACCAGTACAAACCCTGCCAGTACCAGTACAAACCCTGCCAGTACCAGTAAAAACCCTGTCAGTACCAGTACAAACCCTGCCAGTACCGGGACAAACTCTGCCAGTACCAAGAAAAACCCTGCCATTATCAGTACAAACCTCGCCATTATCAGTACAAACCCTGCCAGTTCCAATAAAAACCCTGCTAGTACCGGTAAAAACCCTACCAAAACCAGGACAAACCCTACCAGTACCAGGACAAACCCTGCCAGTACCAGTTCAAACCCTGCCAGCACCAGTACAAACCCTGCCAGTACCAATACATACCCTGCCAGTACCAGTACAAACCCTGCTAGTACCAGTACAAACCCTGCCAGTACCAGTACAAACCCTGCCAGTACCAGTACAAACCCTGCCAGTACCAGTACAAACCCTGCTAGTACCAGTACAAATCCTGCCAGTACCGGGACAAACCCTGCCAGTACCAGTGCAAACCCTGCCAGTACCAGGATAACCCCTGCCATTATCAGTACAAACAATCCAGTACCAGTAAAAACCTTGCCAGTAGCGGGACAAACCCTGCCAGTACCAGTAAAAACCCTGCAAGTACCAGGACAAACCCTGCGAGTACCAGGACAAACCCTGCCAGTACCAGTACAAACCCTACCAGTACTAGGATAAACCCTGCCAGTACCAGTACAAACCCTGCCAGTACCAGTACAAACCCTGCCAGTACCAGGACAAACCCTGCCAGCACCAGTACAAACCCTGCCAGTACCAGTAAAAGCCCTGTCAGTAGAAGTACAGCCCCCACAGTACCAGGACAATGCTCCCGGTACCACAATACCTCTTTGAGTACCAGTACACGGCACCATCAACCCGTTACCCGGTCAGTGAACCGTTGATACCGTTAGTTGTAAGCTTCCAGCTCTCAGGGAAAGCAACGAGTCAGCTTTCTGTTGTTTGTTCCAGGTGTTTGTGTGAGAGCAAACACCTGAGTTCCTTTGTCAGGTGTTTGTGCCAGAGGTGGATTGGTGTTTGTGAGGATAGGAATGTGTAGTTCGCTTGTTTGGTGTTTGTAATAAAGCAAACAGGAATGAATGACCCGTTAGTCAGATGTTTGTGCGAGAACAGGAATGTATGACACGTTAGTCAGGTGTTTGTGTGAGAACAGGAATGTATGACCCGTTAGTCAGGTGTTTGTGTGAGAACAGGAATGTATGACCCGTTAGTCAGGTGTTTGTGTGAGAACAGGAATGTATGACCCGTTAGTCAGGTGTTTGTGGGAGAACAGGAATGTATGACCCGTTAGTCAGGTGTTTGTGCGAGAACAGGAATGTATGACCCGTTAGTCAGGTGTTTGTGTGAGAACAGGAATGTATGACCCGTTAGTCAGGTGTTTGTGTGAGAACAGGAATCTATGACCCGTTAGTCAGGTGTTTGTGCGAGAACAGGAATGTATGACGCGTTAGTCAGGTGTTTGTGCGAGAACAGGAATGTATGACCCGTTAGTCAGGTGTTTGTGCGAGAACAGGAATGTATGACCCGTTAGTCAGGTGTTTGTGCGAGAACAGGAATGTATGACCCGTTAGTCAGGTGTTTGTGCGAGAACAGGAATGTATGACCCGTTAGTCAGGTGTTTGTGTGAGAACAGGAATGTATGACCCGTTAGTCAGGTGTTTGTGTGAGAACAGGAATGTATGACCCGTTAGTCAGGTGTTTGTGTGAGAACAGGAATGTATGACCCGTTAGTCAGGTGACTGAGGGAGAGCAAACAGGAATGCGCCGTCCGTTTGCTTTACGTCCTCAATAAACAGATATAAAGCCTACTCCCTGAAGATCATCTGGCGTAATAACACTCTGGCTGTTGCTCTCACCTCTCCAGCTGAAGATTGCTGTTTGTTTTCCCTTGGAAATTTCTCAATGCGTGTTTGCCTTGTGTGTGTTTGTGCAGGAATGCTGGAGAAAGTATTTAGAACAGTCCGTAGTTGAGGATTCTGTGATGTGGTGTTCGATTCCCCATTCACGGCATCCTTCAGTTGTTTATTTGGTCATTTGTTAATATGTCTTCTTTATCAGATGCTATTTCTTTTCTAAAAATATAGTAAATTAGGTGGAAGTTAGGACGGAGGAATATTAGGTGTTATAATTCAGTATTACTGTTATGGTTATGGCGGCTTCGTGTGGAGAGGATTCGGATGTATTTGGCGGGAAGGCTTGCTATTGGTGGGCGGGTCGTGACGTCACATGGCGGGAAGGTTCTGGCGGGAGTGGGACTAGGTTAGTGGCCGCTACTTGAGTGTCAATGAACGTGAGGTTACTGCTCCAAATACCGTATTTTCCACTCACCGCGGAGGTACTTGCTGTAATTGAGGCTACCGAGAGTCGCATACGTTACCGCGGTAAATGTATAACACTTTCTGATCGATTTTATCGCGTTATACTACGTAGCTGGATCACTAGCGCACTCAGCTCACACACTGAGGTCCGGAGTTCGAATCTCTGGTACGGCTGGAAAACATTAAGGACGTGTTTCCATAAGACACCTGCTGTCCATGTTCACCCATCAGTAAAATAGGTACCTGGGTGTTAGTGGACTGGTGTGGGTCGCATCCTGGGTGTTAGTGGACTGGTGTGGGTCGCATCCTGGGTGTTAGTGGACTGGTGTGCGTCGCATCCTGGGTGTTAGTGGACTGGTGTGAGTGGCATCCTGGGTGCTAGTGGACTGGTGTGGGTCGCATCCTGGGTGTTAGTGGACTGGTGTGAGTGGCATCCTGGGTGTTAGTGGACTGGTGTGGGTCGCATCCTGGGTGTTAGTGGACTGGTGTGAGTGGCATCCTGGGTGTTAGTGGACTGGTGTGGGTGGCATCCTGGGTGTTAGTGGACTGGTGTGGGTCACATCCTGGGTGTTAGTGGACTGGTGTGGGTCGCATCCTGGGACAAAACTGACCTAATTTGGGGAAAATGCTCAGCATAACAAGGGTCTTTCTATATAGTAGTATGTCATTGATGTCAACTATGGTCTGTATACCTTGTACATGTACTGGTAGTAAATAAAGATTATTATTAAATCGACATGAATTACTCAATTAATTTATTCCACGTTACACACACACACACACACACACACAAAAACACACACACACACACACACACACACACACACACACACACACACACACACACACACACACAATATATATATATATATATATATATATATATATATATATATATATATATATATATATATATATATATATATATATATATATAGTCGTGCCGATTAGGTAAAACTTGCTATTTTGGCTTAAATAGCAACGCTCACCTTGCCATATAAGACAAGTGAAAATTTGTGTATGCAATAATTTCGCCAAAATCATTCTGAACATAACGAAAAAAATATATTTCATTGTGTTTGTTTGTCTAAGCTAATTTCATTCTCCTCCATGTTTGGTGTACTAGGTCAACAAACAGTGTATTATATTATTGTAACCACGAACGAGTATGTGTTTTAGCTCACCATGAGGCCGGCCACAACATCATGGGTTCGACCCCTGGCTAGTGCAGTGTAGTTATTGATCAATACCACTCGTTCATACATACACACACACACACACACACACACTTGGTTTGAGTACACAGAGCCACTGTGGAGCCTCACACCTCATTAAGCACATACGCTGGAGAGGCTGCAGCGATTGAAGTGAGGTGTGCCGGAGCTGAGGCTTCACTGCTGATGAGGCTCTACAGCTGAGGCTTCACTGCTGAGGGGTCCTCACTGCTGAGGAGGCTTTACTGCTAAGGTTTCACTGCTAAGGAGGCTTCACTGTTTAGGAGGCTTCACTGCTAAAGAGGCTTCACTACTATGGCTTCACTGCTGAGGGGTCCTCACTGCTAAAGAGGCTTCACTACTAAGGCTTCACTACTAAGGCTTCACTGCTAAGGCTTCACTGCATTAATAACCTTGATGAACAAATAACAAGTGACAGGAGTAAATTCTCCGACGACACAAAAATAAGGCTGAATAATGTACTCTGAAGAGGACACCATTGAACCTCTGGAGGATCTGGACAAATTAATGTCATAGTCTGAAAAGTGTTGCAGATGTAGTGTTGACAAGTGTTGCAGATGCAGTGTTGACAAGTGTTGCAGTTCACTGAAGCCAAGACAACATTGCCTAAGTGTGCGCAATGAGGCTAACAACTGTAGCAAAGGCTGTAGACATCACCAGTGAGGCTTCACTTAGATTATACAGTTGTAGACATCACCAGTGAGGCTTCACTTAGATTATACAGTTGTAGACATCACTAGTGAGGCTTCACTTAGATTATACAGTTGTAGACATCTAGTGAGCAATATCATCATCAGATGAGGCTTCACTTAGATTATACAGTTGTAGACATCACTAGTGAGGCTTCACTTAGATTATACAGTTGTAGACATCTGTAGCTCACTAGTAGAGGGGTTCACTTAGATTATACAGTTGTAGACATCAGTAGTGAGGCTTCACTTAGATTATACAGTTGTAGACATCAGTAGTGAGGCTTCACTTAGATTATACAGTTGTAGACATCAGTAGTGAGGCTTCACTTAGATTATACAGTTGTAGACATCACTAGTGAGGCTTCACTTAGATTATACAGTTGTAGACATCACTAGTGAGGCTTCACTTAGATTATACAGTTGTAGACATTAGTAGTGAGGCTTCACTTAGATTATACAGTTGTAGACATCAGTAGTGAGGCTTCACTTAGATTATACAGTTGTAGACATCACTAGTGAGGCTTCACTTAGATTATACAGTTGTAGACATCAGTAGTGAGGCTTCACTTAGATTATACAGTTGTAGACATCAGTAGTGAGGCTTCACTTAGAATATACAGTTGTAGACATCAGTAGTGAGGCTTCACTTAGAATATACAGTTGTAGACATCACTAGTGAGGCTTCACTTAGATTATACAGTTGTAGACATCACCAGTGAGGCTTCACTTAGATTATACAGTTGTAGACATCACCAGTGAGGCTTCACTTAGATTATACAGTTGTAGACATCACTAGTGAGGCTTCACTTAGATTAAACAGTTGTAGACACTCAGTGAGGCTTCACTTAGATAATACAGTTGTAGACATCACTAGTGAGGCTTCACTTAGATTAACAGTTCTAGACATCAAGTGAGGCTTCACTTAGATTATACAGTTGTAGACATCAGTAGTGAGGCTTCACTTAGATTATACAGTTTAGACATCATAGTGAGGCTTCACTTAGATTATACAGTTGTAGACATCACTAGTGAGGCTTCACTTAGATTTAAACAGTTGTAGACATCAGTAGTGAGGCTTCACTTAGATTATACAGTTGTAGACATCACAGTGAGGCTTCACTTAGATTAATACAGTTGTAGACATCAGTAGTGAGGCTTCACTTAGATTATACAGTTCTAGACATCACTGTGAGGCTTCACTTAGATTATACAGTTGTAGACATCATGATGAGGCTTCACTTAGATTATACAGTTGTAGACATCACTTGTGAGGCTTCACTTAGAATATACAGTTGTAGACATCACTAGTGAGGCTTCACTTAGATTATACAGTTGTAGACATCACGTGAGGCTTCACTTAGATTATACAGTTGTAGACATCACAGTGAGGCTTCACTTAGATTATACAGTTGTAGACATCACTCAGTGAGGCTTCACTTAGATTAACAGTTGTAGACATCACAGTGAGGCTTCACTTAGATTATACAGTTGTAGACATCACTAGTGAGGCTTCACTTAGATAATACAGTTGTAGACATCAGTAGTGAGGCTTCACTTAGATTATACAGTTCTAGACATCACCAGTGAGGCTTCACTTAGATTATACAGTTGTAGACATCAGTAGTGAGGCTTCACTTAGATTATACAGTTGTAGACATCACTTGTGAGGCTTCACTTAGATTATACAGTTGTAGACATCACTTGTGAGGCTTCACTTAGATTATACAGTTGTAGACATCACTTGTGAGGCTTCACTTAGATTATACAGTTGTAGACATCACTAGTGAGGCTTCACTTAGATTATACAGTTGTAGACATCACCAGTGAGGCTTCACTTAGATTATACAGTTGTAGACATCACCAGTGAGGCTTCACTTAGATTATACAGTTGTAGACATCACCAGTGAGGCTTCACTTAGATTATACAGTTGTAGACATCACCAGTGAGGCTTCACTTAGATTATACAGTTGTAGACATCAGTAGTGAGGCTTCACTTAGATTATACAGTTGTAGACATCACTAGTGAGGCTTCACTTAGATTATACAGTTGTAGACATCACTAGTGAGGCTTCACTTAGATTATACAGTTGTAGACATCACTTGTGAGGCTTCACTTAGATTATACAGTTGTAGACATCACTTGTGAGGCTTCACTTAGATTATACAGTTGTAGACATCACTTGTGAGGCTTCACTTAGATTATACAGTTGTAGACATCACTTGTGAGGCTTCACTTAGATTATACAGTTAGATATCTTGAGGCTTCACGATTATACAGATATGAACATCACATGAGGTTACTTAGATTATATAGCCAGATGAGTCATTGATATACAGAATGATACAGAATGATACAGAATGATACAGAATGATACAGAATGATACAGAATGATACAGAATGATACAGTTGTATGAGAACTGTATCTTGAAGACATACAATTAGAAAGAATGACAGAACTTGATACATTGAGGAAAACCTTGAACCTTCACTCTCCTGAGAGACAGAACCTTGAACCTTCACTCTCCTGAGAGACAGAATGACAGAACCTTCACTCTCCTGAGAGACAGAACCTTGAACCTTCACTCTCCTGAGAGACAGAACCTTGAACCTTCACTCTCCTGAGAGACAGAACTTGAACCTTCACTCTCCTGAGAGACAGAAGACGAACCTTCACTCTCCTGAGAGACAGAACCTTGAACCTTCACTCTCCTGAGAGACAGAACCTTGAACCTTCACTCTCCTGAGAGACAGAATGACAGAACCTTCACTCTCCTGAGAGACAGAACCTTGAACCTTCACTCTCCTGAGAGACAGAACCTTGAACCTTCACTCTCCTGAGAGACAGAATAACAGAACCTTGAACCTTCACTCTCCTGAGAGACAGAATGACAGAACCTTGAACCTTCACTCTCCTGAGAGACAGAATGACAGAACCTTGAACCTTCACTCTCCTGAGAGACAGAATGACAGAACCTTCACTCTCCTGAGAGACAGAATAACAGAACTTTGAACCTTCACTCTCCTGAGAGACAGAATAACAGAACTTTGAACCTTCACTCTCCTGAGAGACAGAATGACAGAACCTTGAACCTTCACTCTCCTGAGAGACAGAATAACAGAACTTTGAACCTTCACTCTCCTGAGAGACAGAATGACAGAACCTTGAACCTTCACTCTCCTGAGAGACAGAATAACAGAACTTTGAACCTTCACTCTCCTGAGAGACAGAATGACAGAACCTTGAACCTTCACTCTCCTGAGAGACAGAATGACAGAACCTTGAACCTTCACTCTCCTGAGAGACAGAATGACAGAACCTTGAACCTTCACTCTCCTGAGAGACAGAATGACAGAACCTTGAACCTTCACCTCCTGAGAGACAGAAACAGAACCTGAACCTTCACTCTCCTGAGAGACAGAATGACAGAACCTTGAACC
>WNWK01052867.1:0-12043 GCA_009830355.1 Cherax destructor
TGTTGGATAACGACTCGGGTTAAATTAATTGGTGCATATAATTGTATGCACATAGTGGTTGCGGGGATAGGGACTTTTTGTTCTTAAATTGTTTTACTGGAGATTGATTATTGTATGTTTTTTTTTGAATTTTGTAATTATTTGCATTAGTGATTGCGGTCACTGTTATTTATGGAATTTTTTTTGTAATCCTTTTTAAAACCAATAAAAATGTAAAAAAAAAAAAAACGCCCCCCTTTTTCTTTGTAAACCTAACTCACTAGTTCTTTCATTTCATTGAATAATTTACTAGAAAGTCCTTAAGTATATCCCAATATTCCAAATAAAACTCGCTGGGGATTCCGTCTATCCCAGGAGATTTACCTACATTCGTTCTTTGTATGGCAGTCCAGATTTCGTCATCTGTAATTAACCCCCTAACAATACTCTATCATCGTCATTTAAATTACACGTATAGCTGCCAAAATACCGCCTGCCTCTTACACCGCTACTCAAAGTCTGCTTGCAAATACTCGTCCACATAAATCCCCATCCTTTCTGTACATTTAAATTTTACTATCCTCGATACCCTGTCACTTTTTCTGATGTCCGCATACTCTGATAGACGTCGCTCCCCCTACGGCGCTTTTCCCCGCAAAAAAAAAGCAGACGGACGGTGCCCCCACAACCCCCTTCGCCCCACTAGTAATTCTGGCTCCGTTAAAACGTTCGTCTGTAACGTACTTAGTGTTTCAATCTCTGCTACTGGATATGACGCTTTTGGGGGAAAAACCTCATCGAGTTGACTTTGAATATATGTAATAAAATCAGAACGCAAGTTATAATATACTTTGCTTTGTTCAAAAAAAATCATGGAAAAAACTTTCCCATCATTATCCCCCCCTTTTATATCACCACTATCCTTACCGCTTCCCCACGCTCTTTCCCACACTTCCCTAAATACGGGTCGCACTTCCGCCTTCCCTAAAAAGCACGTTCATTTTCCAAAACCTCGGAAAAAACTTTTGGGAACCCCTCCCCGACAAGTGCTATTACCGCGATGGTCTGAACACCCGACGTCGATGTGATTAACACGTGTCACGGGCCTCCTCTCGCGTTTTATATGATCGAGGCGCACCACATACCCCCCCCGAACAAATGTATGCGCCATTCCCCACTACGTCGCCGCCCACATCAAAAACCGACGTTTCGTAACACCTAATTCAGGTAATAAAACTCCTCTCCCCTTTCGGTTCAACGTCTTTTTGTCGAACTAGCAATTCAGTCGCCACCCCCGACGGTAAGGACTGGAAGCGAACGCAGATGGTTAAGGGTGGTAAAACGTAATTTGACCCCCGAACCGCTTTCGGCCGGGCCCCTATACGCGATGAAAACACTGTTATAGTACCCCCCCTCCCCTCTACGCGAATTACCCCACCGTCAATTCCTACTTATCGCAATACATGGAACGGGCTTAACTCCCCAATACAAATCGTCACACCGCCTTTCAATCTTGATGAATTCGTTCCATAAAACTATAACCATCCACCTGCAATTTATCAACCTCGCGAAAATTGTGTTCCTGTATGAACACCACATCAGCTCCCAGGGGCAAAAACCTTCAACAGCCCCTCTTTTATCGTTTCACATTCCGTTACATTTAGAGTTACACTTGAAGGATGTTGTGTACAGACTCTTCATACACATTCGACACTACCGGGACTTTCGTATATAATATATCACTCGTCTCTGCACTATAACCATGACTGATCGATTCACCAATACCAGGATATAAACATACACTAGAAATGTCCTGTCCCGGGTTTCAATCCATTGTTTCTTGCCTGGCCTTTGACCTGGGGTGACGATATCGTCACTCCTTCCGACACGGCGTTCCTCTTTCGAGACGTACTTTCCACTACGAGACTCGTCGTGGGCGACGCCTCAGCATGCACGCTCACAGGCACCTCTATGACGGTTACAGGCATACCAACATCGCTGATGTCTGGAGTCAGTGGATCACACTTGAATTTATGTCGGGACTCTAGTCTCTGCACTGTTGTGGAGATGCCTCAAGGCATATGTCCCGTACGTGAAAGCCGCTTCGTCTCCGTCAGAGTGAGCGTCACTTTGATTCGATTGACGAGGATTAACAGGGCTTGTATACCCCGCTGATGTTGGTAACGTTATACATGTTGAATCTTCTGACACTGCAAAACATTTCATCCTCCATGTGTCATTGGACTTCCGCTTTTCGTTTCACTGCGACCTGGCCATCACCAGGTGTCGGCAAGGCCTCTCCAGTCGCCTTGTTTCTCACATTGCAGCCACTGTCCTACCGACCCACAGAGTCGACACGTTCGTCGTTGAACCTTATACGTGACGTACAACTGTGTCTTAAATGCGTCTAACATTACGTACGACGGTATCGGCGCTTTCAACGACATTTTGATCAAATACGTGCCTTCGGAAGCCCCTCGTAGGGTCCACTTGTCCACCGACCCATCGTTGTAGAGTAGACGTTCCCTTAGCCCCCAAAGCTGTTCTGATGTCATAGTCATCTGCCTAAAAAGGACGTTACGTGCCCGCCAAACGTGTATGACCTGGACACATGTAGACATACTTCAATAGCTGGCGTGATTTGGGAAAAGCGTCTTCAAATTTTGTCACTACCCTCTCGTACACGCTGGCCGACGTGAATTTGATAAAATTCTCTTAACTCCGTTGAGGATAATCCATACCCTCGCTTTTCCCGATGGCTTTGTCTCACGTACGATCTGCGGCGAAGACGGGAAAAAGACGGACCTGTCGGGCCCCAGGTTAACTCGACACAGACAGTGTTCTTCGACGCCGGCTAGACTCCGCCATATTTACCACCTTTTTAAAGCCTTTGACTGAATTAACCAGACCTAGAGTAACATATAAATGGACCTTGGAATGTAATACAGCTTTTGAGAAATTAAACGCTTGCTTACCTCCGCTCCTGTATTCAAAGTCCCAATTTTCATAAGCCTTACACATTGTCAAGCTGTTATGGGACTGTCCTATAAAAATTCAACAGAGTCTGAAATTTACCCATTTTCTATTTTCATTTTTTAAAAACTCACCAAAAAAAACTATTAACAGTGGAAAAAATATTAGCCCCAGTTGTTTCTTTAGAGTATTTCATGTGTCAGGAAAATCCCTCATAAAGTATTAGTGTTTTCCGATCACAACTCTTTGACCTTTATAAATACGATGAAATCTAAGAATGCCCGGTTTCTGAGGTGGGCTCTCGAATCCAACCTTATTCCTTTAGTATAAATCATATAAAAAGGGCCCAGTAACGTTCTTGCGGATGCTCTTTCGCGTTTAATAAAGTAGAATTAATTAACAATTCCTTAAGACATTTCCTTGAAGATGTTAAAAAAATTTAGAGGAACAAATGTTTATATTATCATATTATATTCTAATATATTTTTGTCTATTTACAGTTACTGTATGTATAGTAACTTTTGAGTATCGACCTGGGATTGGACTGAGACAAGGCTGACTGCGGCTTTCTCCCTCCACCCCTGGATACTTGTGTATATATGTTACCACTGACGAGAACCTAGAAGTCTGGCTGTCTACACCCTCTTCTCTCGGATCCCAAGCCCCCTACATGTTCATTTGTATGCTTCACCTTTGGAAAAAAAAATTCCCAGTATAACATACTGTCCTGGGGGTAGGGGTGGTCCGGGGGGTAGGGTGGTCCTGGGGAAGGGGTGTTACGCCCACAAACAGTTTCATTACAAATATCTTTGCAATGTTCATCTATCTAATATTACATTGCGATTACCATCCATAATAGCTAAAACGATGATAATCAGCTTTATAATATTACATATTCATTTTCACCTTCCATTTTTCTTTTTATATATATATATATATATATATATATATATATATATATATATATATATATATATATATATATATATATATTTTTGTAAATAAGAGGGATTGTACCAGTGGTAACAACCATTCGATGTTTGTGTGACGTCACCCAGGTGGTTACTCGCCTGACGCAGCTGACGTCAGTGGTGAGTGTATTAGAGTAGTAAAGTACAACAACTCTCTCCCGGTAAAGAAAGGTCTTCATTGCTTACTCATTTGAGAAGCTATTGGTCTAAAAGTTTTATTCTCTAAAGTCGCCAGAAATTGGAGATCTGGTGAAACTTTCATTGTATAGAAGTTCTCATGTGTTAAGAGACTTCAAGTATTCTAGTCAACATTCTAATCGTCTAGAAAAAACAGAGACACTGTAACTTTATTGATCATATATATTTTAAAAAGGCCCATTCAGCTAGAATGAAGGTCATGGTAATTTATAAGTTGTGTTAAAAGACTATGTTTTTATATAATAACTAAGAAAAAGGTACAATTAAAATACCTTAAGTCAATAACGTTATCTACGTTATATTAAAGATATATTTTATAAATTTTTTTTCAATCTCCTTATTAATCTGTACATAAGATTAAATCATATCCTCATAACGGTCTTATTACGATATTACGGGAGAATAAAATTCATCCCCCAGACTAACATCGCCTATGCCATAAAGAATATCGTAATATATACAATACCGTCAAGATGAAGAATTAGACACATGCAACAACTGGTATCTTTATTGTAGACGTTTTGCCATCCAGTGACTTTATCACATAATGGGAAGATTGTAGAACTATATGCAAATTAAACGAGATGTTGGTTTATTTGTCATGCAAACGTCATGTGCACTGGTCTTTGACTTTAGCTGACACATTTAGTGGTGACGATTTTTGGCAGGTGATGGCGAGATGGTGTGTCTAGAACCAGCACTAGCACCCTCTGGCTAGCAGCAGCACCAGCAACCTCTGGCTAGCAGCAGCAGCAGCACCAGCAACCTCTGGCTAGCAGCAGCATCAGCACCAGCAACCTCTGGCTAGCAGCAGCCCAGCAACCTCTGGCTGGGAGCAGCACAGAACCTCTGGCTAGCAGGGACCAGCAACCTCTGGCACAGCAGCACCAGCAACCTCTGGCTAGCAGCAACAAACAACCTCTGGCTGAGCAGCAGCAGCACCAGCAACCCTGGCTAGCAGCAGCCCAGCAACCTCTGGCCAGCAGCAGCACCAGCAACCTCTGGGAGCAGCAGCACCAGCAACCTCTGGCTGCAGCAGCCCAGAACCTCTGGCTGCAGCATCACCAGCAACCTCTGGCTAGCAGCAGCACCAGCAACCTCTGGCTGCAGCAGCACCAGCAACCTCTGGCTAGCGCAGCACCAGCAGCATCCTCTGGCTGGTAGCAAACACCAACAACCTCTGGCTAGGCAGCAGCAGCACCAGCAACCTCTGGCTAGCAGACAGCAGCACCAGCAACCTCTGGCAGCAGCAGCAGCACCAGCAACCTCTGGCTAGCAGCAGCACCAGAACCTCTGGCTGCAGCAGCACCAGCAACCTTTTGGCTAGCAGCAGCACCAGCAGCATCCTCTGGCTGGAGCAGCAAGCTTTGTATAGGGAGCAGCAACGTCTGGATAACAAACAGCAGCAGCAGCGCTCCCTTGGGGTCGGGGCCCTTTGGTGGTTTAATTTGTGTTATGCGGTTATATAATCCTCGCCAGGGTGGGGGGTACGATGCAATGGTTGTGCAGGGTTCGGTTTGGTTATGACTATACAGTAAAATTTCTGGTTTTTTTAATTTTGCCTTGGTTCTTCGATTCGCAGATGGCATTGAGGAAACTCTTAATTGAAAATGGGGTTTTATAAAATGTACTTAACGACCTTCCCTTCCCCGAATCCATGTCTATGCAGATGGTTGTCTCAAATTATCTGGTTTAGCGTCTTTTGCTTATAATAATAATGTCCAACATTTACTTACCAAAAAAAAGCCTGCTGCTCTCGGACCAGTCAACACTTCACTTTTATCATGATGCCGGGGGAAACAAGGGGATTTTTTTTTTTATTAATCAAAACGGTAATAAAAAGAAACATGACGTAAACACCAATCCTCATAATTAAAAAAATAAATTATCTTAAGACAAGAAAAAAAACCTAAGGATTATCAAACTAAACGAAAAGAAACCACTAAAATTTTTTATGGGACACTTTCCCTAAAAAATTGAACATTGGAAATATGAAAACATTAAACACTATAAAATAAATCAAAACAAAAATATTTGGGGGTTTCATCAATAAAATATAAATCGTTCATGTTTTTTATATATATAATTATACTAGGGTCAAAACCCTTTAATCCACATCAAGGGTAAAAAAAGCTAACGATACTAATCACAATTAAGACAAACGATATACGGTTCACAGCTTGACCATCAACCTAAATGAAAAATAAACCTAACAATGTAAGTGCCTTATTTACCCTACACCGTATACAATCTACAAATTAAACATGTTATGGCACCCTGTAACCTGTCGTCCATGGACTGAGACCCCAATTTCCCGCCAATTCACACTGAGGCTAAAATAGCACAAAACACTCACTGAGTAAAAAAACCAACCTCACCATAAACACCTGTTTTCCCCTAATACCCAACCTATAACCATTAAAGAATTATGGGCCAACAAAAGTACAACAGAATGATCGTTCTAAGTCGCAAAGCCCAAAGACCTGTTTAGACATGTGATTGCAAAACTTGCATCATCACCACACAATACAATATTTCCACCTGACCTCCTACCACTGTCTGCTGGACGACACGTGTTGACGCCCTATCAGGTGCCCGGGAAAAATGTACATAACCCCAGCCATGTCACCCATATCCTCCTGTCCAGCCTCCTGACCATACCCCCTTTTCGACCAGCCTTTTTGGGGTCCTTCCCCCCTCCCCCTCCTCCAACAGAATACCTATGTCAATTCCCTATAACCCTGGGGAAACTTTACACCATGTCCCCCATATATAACCGGGTTTCTACCTTGACCTTTACCTGCCCAACGCTCGGTACGCTGTGCTCCGGGGCCTCCGCTACCCACAAAAATATATCTCGACCACCTTTACCTCCCGTCCTCGGAAAAGCCCCACGCCCAAAACCCAAAAGCCCTCAGGGTCATCAAGCCCCCCCCCCCACCCTCCTTAATCCCACGAAACCACTCCCTGACCCCCACCAACGTATCACGAAATACAGATATGATCCCCGTGTCCAGGACCCCACAGTCACACAACCCATCCCTGATAATGCCCTTTCTAAACAACTGTGGGGTGCTAAAATACCCAATAAACCTATAACCGCCGCACTCTTGGTGGTTTCGCACTTCTTCATCCAACGCCACGTTAACCCCCAATTATACATAATAAATACCTGATCACCACCTCCTCCCCACTCTATCCAACACACCTTTTAACCCTCCCCCGGCTCCCTAACAACAAGGAGGAACCTCCAACCCACATCTAACAGATCCCTACCCCCCACCTCGTACCACCTGCATGACCCCCTTCCCCTCCCCCCTGCCCCCACCTCCACATATTCTTTTTTAAAAAAATCTTTGAAACCCTTTTAAAAGGGTATAAAACCCCAAACCCCCAAACCCCCAAACCCCGTGTCCCCACCCCCTCAACCAATGCCCCCCAGCCCAAATATCAAAAACCCCCCCAACAACCTCTCTAACCCCCCCCGGGGAGGGTTCCCCAACAAACCATATTTTGCTAACTAAAAATTCCTATCTACGCTATCATATGCAGTCTCCCAATCTAAACCTAGCACCCCTCCTCCCCTTTGTTATCCACAAACCCCCTAATTTCTATGATTTATGTTGCCCTGGCACACCATGTTGCCCATCATCAAAAACCTTCCCCAACACCCTCTTTATTCAATTCCCAAGAATTTTCCAAAGATCTTATAATCCGAGCATAACAACGTTATGGCTCTATAGCCCTTCATCCTATCACCTTCCTTCCCCCTTTCAGTACCATCACTACCACCCCTGTCCTTGCCTTCCTCCATATATCCCTATCCTTCATTTGATTAAAGATCTGCACTAAAACATCCTTTAACACCTCCCAATGTACACATAAAATCTCCGTAAACCATCCACCCCAGGTGCCTTTCCTAACCAATCCCTGCACCGCCTGCCATACTTCCGCCTCGATATGCGTCCTCCTAACCCCTTCTATTCTCTTTCCCCAGACGTTCCTGTATCCCCTCCAAAATGATCCTTGACTCCTCACCAACCCTCCCCTAAACTTTTGCTAAATCAACATCCCGCATGCCCACACATGCCATCAGTTGTACTTAACACCTGCCCTTTCTGATACCCTCCCAGGTCTTCTTCACCTTCAACGACGAAAATCATACCTTCCTCCTTTTCCTAAACCTCCTCAAAACAGTGCCCGAGGGCCTATCTCCCCATAAAACCTCTCCAATTGACACCTGACCCTGACCGCATGGAATCTATCCTTTTGTATGTCCTTAACCTCCCGTAGCATACTAATTTCTACCTGATGCCCCCTCCTCCCCCCCCCTACATAACAAGACCTAACTGACTTTCTAAGTAGACTGAAACCATACCTATAACCCGCCTCCTCCCCGGCCCTCCGATAATCCTCCCTCCTTCGCCTTGAAGACCACCACCTCACCTCATCCCTTATCCCTCTCCCCCTTTCCCCCACACCCTCCCCACCAGTCCAAAAGCATCCCCATCTCCATCCCTCTGTAACAAACGAACATTCAATTCCAATGACCTGTATTTTCTTGACAGCCCCAACCCAGCTCAACACCGCCACTACACCACGGTGATCAGAGACCCAACATCGAGAAGACACACGTCTCTACACCTATACCTGACTTACATAAACCTATCTAGTCGTGCCGCATATCCTCTCCTACAAAAGTATGCCCCACCAAAGCATCCCTTCCCACAACCACATCCTTGACTCCCACCTACCTGGGTCTACCTGGAAGGAATTCCAGGGGTCAACGCCCCCCGGGCCCGGTCTGTGACCAGGCCTCTGTTGGACCAGAGCCTGATCAACCAGGCTGTTACTGCTGGCCGCAGCAGTCCAACGTACGAACCACAGCCCGGCTGATCAGGTACCGACTTGAGGTGCCTGTCCAGTGCCGCTTGAAGACAGCCAGGGGCTTGTTGGTAATCCCCTGATGTATGCTGGGAGGCAGTTGAAAATCTTGGGCCCCTCACACTTATTGTGTTGTCCCTCAACGTGCTAGTGGCACCCCCTGCTCTTCATTGGGGATGTTACATCGCCTGCCAGTCTTTTGCTTTCGTACGAAGTGATTTTTGTGTGCAAGTTGTAGTTTTTCCGGTTAAAACCCGCCTGCGTTCTAGAGTACAGGTTTAGGAACTTCAAGCGTTCCCAGTAGTTATTTAGTTGAGGTAAAGGTTCTCTGCACATTTTCAAGGTCAGCAATTTCACCCGCCTTGAAAGGTGCAGTTAGTGTGCAATATTCCAGCCTAGATAGAACAAGCGTCTGTAAAGTGTCAACATGGGCTTGGCATCCCTGGTTTTGAAGGTTCTCATTATCCATCCTGTCATTTTTCGAGCAGATGCAATTGCTACATTGTTATGGTCCTTGAAGGGTGAGATCCTCTGACATGATCACTCCCAGGTCTTTGACATTAGTTTTCGCCCCCAACACATCCCTCAAAACTGCAAGTTCCCTCCCGACCTCGGGCTCTACATCACCTTCCGAATAATACAGTTCCAATCACCAGCTATATTACCACCTCAGGCAAGCCCTTAAAGCATAAACTAAAAATCACGCACAAAAGCTTCCTTCCACCATTACATTGGTAGCAGGCATATAAACCCCAATAAAACTAACAGGTATGTCACCCCATACCCCATCAACCCTCACAATCCTCCCATCCCCCACCTCCTCCCAAGACCCCATACTAAAGGGCTGGTCTCCTAATGCCACCAACACCCCACCCTTGAGATTCACTGTACTCCCGTCTATAAATTATAACCCTTTAGCAACAATTCCCTACACATTAAAGTTGTGTTCCTGTAAGATGCATGTCAATCCCCTCTCCTTAAAGTTGCTTCCACCCATAACCATTTAACCTCTGCCCGAGGCCATTAACGTTCATACAGAGACCTTGAGGTTTCATTGGGCTTCCCACGATGCTTCACCAATCTAGACCCACCTAGCTCATCCCTGTCTCTCACCATAACCCCTCCCTCTCCGCCCGTGACTTACCCTTAACCCGCCTTTCCCGCCCTTAGCCACATCCGCCCATCTTTCTTGCCGGTTCTCTGAGCTGGCGTCAACCGTCATCCTCCACTGATCCACTGGATCTCTTGCGGGATCCCTCCGCTACCTCCATGACCTCACCTGCTTCCTCACCACTCACCCTCCGACACGCCCTATGTACCTCTGCCTCAACCACACACACCTGCACCCGATCATCCCCATCACCTGCCTCCTTGCTTACACGCCCATTCAGCACTTCACCCGGCCTTGCCACCATCTCCGAGGGTACCCTCCACATAGTCGTCCGCCACCGGCGCAGGGCTATCTAGCATCCTCTGCAAATCTTCAAGAGAGGTCCGATAAGTTAACCAATACGTCATCCTTTCCCCGCACTCACGATCCGGGAGCCGGTCCTCATCCGGCTGCATACGGTGGCAGTGATACAACCACCTCCGCCTCTTCCTCCACGACGTCACTCCACTTGCCAGTACTAATCAGCTCACCCGCTGCTCTGGCTCCTGTTGATGTCGGCCTCATCCATCAATGTCATCTCCCCTTGTTCCTGCATCTTGGCACCATATTGTCGCTGGGTTGGTGTCCCCATCGGTCAACGCCATAGCCATATGCCCCGCCCACAAGCCTCACGTTCGCACCTGCCCCACATCGTAACATAGACTTGCGTACGGAATCCGCAGGAGAACATATATTTGGGTTTTGGGCTCCTCAATGTCATCTTGAGACTAAACGACCCTTCCCGGGATACCAGCATAGGCCCCTGGGTCCACCTCCGATGTTAGCGGCATGTATCACACCATATGCCTGAAAGACCCTCTTCACATCAACTGCATCGGCCTCAAATGGCAAAAAAGTATTCGGGCCTATGCCCACCGTCCCAAAACCCCACCTCCCAAACCTTACTGACCATTCCCCTGATGCGTCACCACTCGTTCATATGCTCCCTGGTCACAAATTTCACAAATACCTAGTGGTTCCCTTTATCTACTCCCTATAAATCTTCCGTGGGATTCCATAAGCATCTCGAATTATGGCGGCAATAATACTTCTCATTGGACGGTAATGCTCCACCCGCACTTCAATAAAACAGTGTTTATCCGCCTCCTTTTGAAACAAATTTTGGCCCTGTCCCCAGAGACCCCTTTCCACACACCTGCTCCGGGCCAAGGTCGGGCAGCGAAAATGTGTGTGTGACTTCGTGTGTGTGGGTCTGAGGGGGTGTGTGTGTGTGTGTGTGTACTCCCCAGTTGGTTGTTGTACTCACCCAGTTTGGGTTCCCGGGGTCGAGTCATAACTCTGGCCCCCCCTTCCAATTTTTGTGTGTGTGTGTGTGTGCCTGCTTGAGTATGTATTTTCTGTTGTAAGTCTGCTTTGTGTATACCTTCTTTGTGAATGTTGGTATAGGCTTGCAAAGGCCCTTGTCGATTGATATTAAGCCTGTTGTGTATGGTGGGGTGGGGGTGTGTGTGTTTTGTGTTGTATGTTTTGGCCCGTGGTTCGTCTTTAAGATCCACTTCCCCCCGCCTTCCCCAGGTTCATGTGTCCGGAATACATCTGGGCCCCCGGGTGTCTCCCCCTTCCCCACTTCCATAAGTCAGCCTGCCCCCTCTCTCTGCCTTTCAGCCCAGCCTTCCCAAGGTTCAGTCAGGAATTCATCCGTTCGCTCCCGGATTCTTTTCCCAAAAGTCCCCAAAGGGCACCTCAACGAACCTTCCCCAAGTTCATGTATCCAGAATCCATTCGTTCGCTCCCGGATTTTTTCTTCCCCCCCCTAAAGTCAGCGGTTGGTCGGTGCCTTCCCCCGGGTCAGTGTCTCAGGGTCCCCTTGTGTCACCTCAGGTGGACTCCTTCCCCAGTTCATGTTCCCGGAATCCATCCTTTCCCT
>WNWK01052868.1:0-12043 GCA_009830355.1 Cherax destructor
ATAATAGTATACATCATAATTACAATACATATATATTATAAATATTGTGCCCCATTCAAGGATCACAATAGCTTAAAACTGAATATTGGTACGGGTGTGTATTGGCTAATTTTGATGGTATCAGTATCCGTTCTAGGTAGTAGGTTGGTAGACAGCAACCACCCCGGCAGGCACTACCGTCCTGACAAGTGAGTGTAAAACGAAAGCCTGTAATTGTTTTACATGATGGCAGGATTGCTGATGTCGTTTTTCTGTCTCATAAACATGCAAGGTTTCTGGTATGTCTTGCTACTTCTACTTACACTTAGGTCACACTACACATGCATGTCTTCCTCTTTCAACAAACCGGCCATATTCCACCAAGGACACATGCATGTACAGCATACGTATATATATACACACCCCTCTGGGTTTTCTTCTATTTTCTTAATAGTTTTTGTTCTTGTTTATTTCCTCTTATCTCCATGGGAAAGTGGAACAGAATTCTTCCTCCATAAGCCATGTGTGTCGTAAGAGGCAATTAAATGCTGGGAGCAAGGTGGTTAGTAACCCCTCCTCTTGTATACAGTAGAACGTCATTTAGCACGAGATTATGTTGCACATTACATGTACAGTGGACCCCGAGTTTGAAAACTTCCTCTAAGTCTGCTCAAGTGCTTACACAATTTTACTCCTTAAGGAAAATTTCCGTAGGTTAGTCTATTTAGACCCCCAAAATACACTTCCACAAGAACTTACAAAATTATACTTACATAATTGCGCCCGCGGTGGGTTAAACCATTGAGTCAGTGGGGGAGTCCTTGTGCCATCCCCCGCCACCCACGCATCCCTTCCAGCGTTCAGTTTGGTTCGTACACGTGCAGGACGATAAGTATCGGGAAGCTCGCTGTGTTTATTTACATTCATTTCCTCATTTTCATTGCATTTTGATAAATATACCAAGCAATCATGGCACCCAGTAAGCATACAAGTGTTCCAGCAAGTGACAAGAAAAAAGTTTAAGCGTTCAAGTCTAGGAATTTCAAAGAAAATTGAGATATTAGATAAGCTTAAGAGTGGCTCACTGTGAGGGATATAGTGAGGGCCTATGGCCTTAATGAAGCGTCAGTTCGTACGATTAGGAAGAATGAGGCAAATATACGAGCTTGTGTAATGAATAACCCAAAATGTGACCTCATGAAAAGAATGACACGTAGGTCCCAACAAGTAAATAAAACTGAAAACTTGTTGCTTGAGTGGATCGAACAGAAAACAAAGAAAGGTGCACCACTTAGTTTTCTCTTAATTAGGGAAAAGGCCTTATAGTTGTTTAAAGCAGTGTGTGATAAGGAAGGAAGGCCTAAAAACGAGTGTATGTTTACCACAGGCTGGTTCAAGAACTTTAAGTTGCATAATAAGTTACATAATACAGTGGTACCCGGTTTACGATGGTCCCCAAACTCACCCTTTTATGTAAGTTTATTTTTAAATGCTTTTGTAAGTGTAATTTTGGGGGTCTAAAAAGGATAGTGCCATTTCTTTTCTTAAGGAGATAAATTCGTTTTGCAATGGCATGAACAGCATTCTGGAATGTAAAATTAAGTGAAAACAGGTTAAATGTATTAAGTTTTCTGGTGAAAGTGCTTCAGCTGATCATACAGCAGCAAGTAATTTCCCTGCTGAATTTCAGGAACTTATTTCTGAGGGAGGCTATGAGCCACAGCAAATTTTTAATGCTGACGAGACAGGTGTTTTCTGGAAGAAAATGCCAACACGAACTTTTATCAGTCAGCAAGAGAAAAGTGCACCGGGCTTCAAGGCAGCGAAGGATCGCTTCACCTTGCTCCTTTGCGGTAATGCATCAGGTGATTTCAAGTGTAAGCCCATGGTTATTTACCGCTCTAAGACTCCTCGTGCTTTGAGAGGTGTGGATAAAAACACCTTACCAGTAATTTGGAAGTCAAACCAGTCAGCATGGATGACAGAGGAAATATTTATTGACTGGTTTAAGCATCACTTTATTCCTGAAGTCAAGTTTTACCTGCACAGCAAGAACCTTGCATTCAAGGCTCTCTTCATTCTTGATAATTCCCGTACTCATCCACAAGCTTTGCTGGATGTGACCCCACATATAAAAGTTGTATTTTTACCTCCAAATACAACATCTCTGATACAACCACTGGACCGGGGAGTTATTCAGACATTCAAGTGTAACTACACAAAAAACTAGTTGCATCAATGGACTCTGACTCCAACCTGGCAGTACCAAGCTTCTGGAGTAAATTTAACATTGCAGATGCCATCAGCTATGCTAGAAGTGCATGGAATGAAGTGCCCCAATCAACATTAAATGCAGGCTGGGGAAAGTTATGGCCTTCTGTAGTTAATTCTTTCTCTGGTTTTCCCTTGCTTGAGAGTCAGGTTCAAGAAATTGTTCAGCTGGCAAGGAGATTACCAGGTGATGGTTTTGAAGATATGAATGAAGATGATGTGAATGAACTCTTAGAAGATGCTGATGAAGACAGGAGTCCAGAGGAAATGTTGGCAGAGTTCGATGCACAGATGCAAGGGAGGGAGATAACAGAAGATGAAGAAGAACCTGAAGAAAAAGAGTTAACATTGCAGCAGTTACGTGAGCAGTTCCATATTATTGGTAAAGTTGCAGACTTTTTCACGGAAGAGGACCCTGACAAAGCTAGAAGCAGGGCTTTGAAACGGGGTCTAGACCAGCTGATGATGCCTTACCGTCAGCTGTATAATGTAATGCAGAATAAAAAAGCCCAGAGATCCATTACAGAATTTATGCACACTGCAATACAACAATCGACTTCAGCACCAGAACCTCTACCATCCACTTCTACCGACAACCAACAAGCATCCACCTCAGCCCAGTAGGGCCACACCATCCATATCCACTCTTCACTACAACCCACAAACATCATTACCCACAATTTAAGGTAAGAAATACTATTATTTCTATTGCATTTGTAGTCTTAAGCAGTAATAGATCACGACAATGCACTACAATTACATATCCACCTCAGCTCAGTAGGGCCACACCATCCATATCCACTCTTCACTACCATCCACAAACATCATTACCCACAATTTAACCCTTTGACTGTTTCGGACGTATATATACGTCTTACGAGCCAATGTTTCGGACGTATTTATACGCCTAAATTCTAGCGGCCTCAAATCAAGCAGGAGAAAGCTAGTAGGCCCACATGTGAGAGAATGGGTCTGTGTGGTCAGTGTGTGCAGTATAAAAAAAATCCTGCAGCAAGCAGTACATAATGAGAAAAAAAAAACTCAGACCGTGATTTTGGATTAAAACGCCAACTTTGAGGTGTATTTTTGTATAGTATTTATGGTTGTATTCTCTTTTTCGTGGTCTCATTTGATAGAATGGAAAACATATTACAGGATTAGAGATGATTTTGATTAGTTTCATGATGTAAACGATCTTGAAATTGAGCTCAAAGTAGCGAAAATGTTCGATTTTTGCCAATACACATCAACTAGTGAGTCTAATATTCTTTCACAAGTGCACAGATATTATTTATACCATTTTTACAATAATGCAGTAGTCTGCATAACAATAAATCTTCTATTTTTTGTGTGAATAAAAAATCAAAATAGAAAGCAAGAGTAATGTAAGAGGGGCCTAAAGACGTGACTAAAGAACAGATAACATCTTATTTTAGTGTCAGGGATGTCTGCATTGTTTATTCTGGACCCTATTTTGAAATTGACATCTTTTTTATTTTGCATGAAATTGGCGAAATTGCCATTTTCTGACCACTTTATTGGGTAGTTGAAATCGGTAAATTGGTGATTTCTTGTACTCAATTGATAGAACAAATGGAGTTCTAAAGAAATAGCAATGAGTTTGGTCGACTGTCCCAATGGAATTGGCCGAAAATAGGGCTCAAAGTCAGCGAAATCGCCGATGCGTATATATCTCTGACATCGCTAACTTTGCGAGAGCGTAATTCCGTAAGTTTTCAATCAAATTTCATACTTTTGGTGTCATTACCATTGAGAAAAGATTCTCTATCATTTCATAAGAAAAAATAATTTATTTGTTTTTTCCAAAATTTTCCGACATAGAATGACAGTTTCAGAATGGGGCCTCCGACAGTCAAAGGGTTAAGGTAAGAAATACTATAATTTCTATTGCATTTGTAGTCTTAAGCAGTAATATATCATGACAATGAACTAAAATTACATATTCGCCTTCAATTTTTGCAAGATCTGTTGGTCTAAAAACACTTGTTTGGCTTTTTGGGGACTCTCAGAAACGTAACCCTATTTTTCCCATAAGTTCTGTTAATTATTTAAGACGAAATTATCTAACACGACTTTTTCAGGAACGTAACTATCGTGCTAAATGACGTTCTACTGTACATTACAAAATTTAAAAAGAGAAACTTTCATTTTAATTTTTAGGTCACCCTACCTCAATGGGTTGTGGCCATTTTGTTGAAAAGAAAAAAAATCCCTATAACTCTTATTCTCTCTTTTATCTTCTTTTCCCATATACAGAGAAACTATGCATGCTTTCTGCATATCTTCCAAAATAAACTCCTCACCTACTTTCAGCATCCCAGTCTTCATCTCATCCTGCCTGCTGCCTCATCCAGTCACTTACCCTAATTTGTGGCTCCTTTCTCCTAACAAAATCTCTTTTCTTCTCATTTATTGCATGAAATCTCCACCTCCCTTCAATTCTCCAAGTTTAACAATGCCTCAAGATATGCTCTCCATACCTTCACCTCACCATTTAACATCCCACCAATTTCATCCTCAACTTCTAAGTTAATTTACTATTCAGACTTTCTCAACTTATTTACTTTTATTTTATTTTCCTCTCTTTTTGCACTCTCTCTCTACCTACTCTTTTAACGTCTATTTTAATCTCCATAGATTACTTTTCTTGCATCATTTTTACCCTAAGAATCTTTACTATGCTAACTTTTTTTCCTTACTGTGTTATCACTCATACAGCAGGCATTTGTGAGAGTGTTAGATAGGAGTGAATGGAGACAAATCGTTTTTGGGACTTATGAGCTGTTGGAGTGTGAGCATCGTAATATTTTGTGAAGGGATTCAGGGAAACCGGTTAGCTGGACTTGAATCCTGGAGGTGGGAAGTACAATGCCTGCACTTTAAAGGAGGGGTTTGGGATATTTCCTGTTTGGAGTGACATCTGAACTGTCATATCTATGTGCCTCTGCAAAGACAGTGATTATGTGTGAATGATGGTGAAAGTGTTTCTTTCTTTTTTAGGCCATGCTGCCTTGGCAGGAGACAGCCAGTGTTGAAAAAAAAATCCTCCCTCCTATAATTACAAACCTCTGCTGCACACTCTAGAATTACAATCTTAAATTAACACCATAACATCTTGACATCATCCTCATCACTTAAAAAATAATTATAAACCCAGTATATAGTGTTTACCTTTGGAAGATGAGTGGGCAGAGGCATGAGTGCAGTATAGTCAATGGGAGAGAAGGCAAAACAGTGCTTGAAAACCTCTGTCTCCAATGTGGTAAAAATGGAATGACCCAAGCACCATCTTTCAAAATCATCATATGAAAACCGTACCCTGGGCGGAGGTTTACCCCATACCTAGATGAAAAAGTAAAGGATAATATATGCTCATTAAATATAAATGCAATAGCAGCTTATTATCAACTTTGAATAACACCACTGTTGGTGTTATTGAAGTTAACATTTTAAGTAACCAACATCTGGCTTATACAATACAGTACAAAGATTCCATATACATAATGTACTAAACTTGTAATTTACACTTCTCTCACAAATGACAGATTAAAATTAGGAAAGTGGTGTATCTGTCAGTAATTAATCTTAACATACTTTTTTATGACCTAGAGTTTTATTTCAAATGTCAGAGAACCAAAAAACAAACTTTTTATCCTCAATGAAAATAACATTACAGTGGACCCCCGAGTTTCGTAAACCCCGAAAATCGTACATTTATGTAAGTATAATATTGTAAGTGCTTGTGGAAAAGTATTTTTGGGGGTCTGAAATAGACTAACCTACGTGACATTTTTCCTTAAGGGAGTAAATTCGTTCGGTAATGGCACTTGAGCAGACTTCAGGAGTGAAGTTTTTACGAAACTCGGGGGTCCACTGTATTAATTAAGAAACAAGAAAACAAAGCAAAGTTTGCAAGAGAAGAAAAACCTCTTACCTCCTTAGGACTTCCACCAGCATACAACAAGTCATGAAGTAGGGCTTGTGACATTGTCACAGTAGTTTCTGAAGACTTCCATCCTTTGTATCCCGACTGGCTTGTTATGATTCGTAGATATGCACACACAATTACTTCTGTATACTAAAAAAACAATCTTCATGAATACAATACTGCTTCATTTCTATACTCCAGTGATAATAAGTAATACCGTACAAGAGTCATAGAGATCAAGCATCAAATAATATGCACCAGGCCATATTTTTTAATTAAGGCAATACTTCTATGACTTTATATAATCTGAAGAAAAACAAAGATATACTTTTTTTGACAAAATTTGAAAAAAAAAATAATTAGACATGTTATGAACAATTTTTTTCTTTGCAAATATGAATAAATAAAAACATAATACATTACACAAGGGAGCAATATACGTGAAGTGTCACTGAAAACAAGTCAGTGGAAACAGATTAATAAATGGGAACTGATATTTGACAGTGTCAATTAACACACCAGCTTCTTACGAAGGCAGATTGATCCAGGAAAAATACAAAATCACCATCACTCAACCCAGTTGTCTTACTTTAAGGGTACACACATCCTGAACAAATACTGACCCAAATCATAGCATCCCTACTTGGTATACAGTATAAAGTGCAGATACTATACTTTTCACCTCCAAAATTCAAGTTGGGCTAACCAGTTACCATTAATTCTTTCATAAATATAACCATGCTCAAACTTCAGCAGCACATCAAATCCAAACACCGTTCAATTCTTTCTGCATGATCTAACCACCTCAGCAACCCTTCTGTTCTCAAAAATTATAGCTTTCATAACACAATCTTTATTTTCAACATTCACAAAACATGGATTTGTTTCCAAAACAAGTAGTTAATAGGCAAAGCCAAGGAGCTGAAGCTTAAACATGTACATTTATGCAAAAACAGGTGAGGTTTGACCAGCAAAGATTGAAGTACATTTCACTGTACTGACATACACTAGGGACTGCAAAAATGACATCTGAACGTGTGAAAGGTGTCTCAGGACTCGGCCCCTAAAAAAGTGTTGCATCATCACAACCAAGTAATGTATAACAGGTGCAGTGAATAGCACCACAGGAATGCTCATAGACATGGCAGTTATTCAAGACCTACAAATTCTTTGATTTACAGTAGCAGGTGTCTAATACCACCCTTTTCCCATTCCTCCAAACACAGTGTATTTTTTGTGTTGCTAAATAAAGCCTGGGTGCATATTATTTGATGCTTGATCTCTATGACTCTTGTACGGTATTACTTATTGTCACTGGAGTATAGAAATGAAAACGTATTATGTTCCATGTTCATGAAGTTGTTTTTAGTATACAGGAAGTAATTGTGTGTTATCTTGCAGATCATAACAAGCCAGTCGGATACAAAGGATAGAGTCTTAAGCTTACTGTGCGACAAGTGTCACAAGCCCACACTGTTGTATGCAGTGGAAGTCTAAGGAGGTAGAGGTTTTCTTCTCTTGCAAACTTTGCTTTGTTTTCTTGCTCTTAACTAATACAATGGACCCCCGGTTCGTAAAAACTGCACTCCTGAAGTCTGCTCAAGTGCCATTACGGCAATTTA
Organism: Cherax destructor; assembly: GCA_009830355.1. Taxonomy (NCBI): domain Eukaryota; kingdom Metazoa; phylum Arthropoda; class Malacostraca; order Decapoda; family Parastacidae; genus Cherax; species Cherax destructor. The sequence continues at coordinate 7,822 of WNWK01052868.1, forward strand.
CTCCTTAAGGAAAAATGTCACGTAGGTTAGTTTATTTCAGACCCCTAATCTTTCCTGGCCTTACAATATTATACTTACATAAATGTACGATTTTCGGGGTTTACAACTCGGGGTCCATTATGTGTTATTTTCATTGAGGATAAAAAAGTTTGTTTTTGGTTCTCTGACATTGAAATAAAACTCTAGGTCATAAAAAGTATGTTAAGATTAATTACTGACAGATACACCACTTTCCTAATTTCAATCTGTCATTTGTGAGAGAAGTGTAAATTACAGTACATTATGTATATGGAATCTTTGTATATATTAATAAGCCAGATGTTGGTTACTTAAAATGTGCTAATAGCACCAACAGTGGTGTTATTTCAAGTTGATAATAAGCTGCTATTGCATTTATATTTAATGAGCATATATTATCCTTTAACTTTTCATCTAGGTATGGAGTAAACTTGCCGCCCAGTAGTTTTTCATATGATTTTGAAAGATGGTGCTTAGGTCATTCATTTTTACCACATTGGAGACAAGAGGTTCAAGCACTGTCTGACTATACTGCTCATGCCTCTGCCCTCATCTTCCAAAGGTAAACACTATATACAGTGGTACCTCAGTTTACGATATTTTTCGTTCCAGAATGCTGTTCAAGTGTGCCATTACCAAACGAGATTTATCCCCATAAGGAATGATGTAAAATAGACTGGTGTTTTAGACCCCCCCAAAAATACACTTACAAAAGCATTTAAAATAAGCACACATAAAAGAATTGAATTTAGGCCATAAACCAGTACCACTGTACTGGTTTATAATTATTTTAAGTGATGAGGATGATGTCAAGATGTTATGGTGGAAGATTTAAGATTGTAATTCCTGAAGTGTGCAGCCTTGGGGTTTGTAATTATAGGAGGAGGATTTTTTTCAACACTGGCTGTCTCCTGCCAAGGCAGCATGGCCTAAAGAAAGAAACACTTTCCTGTCATTCACACATAATCACTGTCTTTGCAGAGTGCATAGATATGACAGTTCAGATGTCCTCCAAACAGGAATATCCCCAAACCCCTCCTTTAAAGTGCAGGCATTGTAGCCCACCTCCAGGATTCAAGTCCAGCTAACCGGTTTCCTGAATCCCTTCACAAAATATTCACGATGCTCACACTCCAACAGCTCATAAGTCAAAAAGCAGTTTGTCTCCATTCACTCCTATCTAACACTCTCACAAATGCCTGCTGTATGGTGATAACACAGTAAGGAAAAGTTAGCATAGTAAAGATTCTTAGGGTAAAAATAGTGCAAGAAAAGTAATCTATGGAGATTAAAATAGACGTTAAAAGAGTAGGTAGAGAGGTGCAGAGAGGAAAATAAATAAAAGTAATAAGTTGAGAAAGTCTGAATAGTAAATTAACTTAGAAGTTGAGATGAAATTGGTGGGGATGTTAAATGTGGTGAGGTGAAGTATGACATATCTTGAAGCATTATTAAACTTGGAGTGAAGAGTGGAGATTTCATGCAATAAATGAAGAAGAAAAGTTTTGTTGCCAGGAGAGAGAAAGGAGCCACAAATTAGGGTAGTGACAGTTGGCAGATGTGGGGACTGAAAGTAGGTGAGGAGTTTGGCCACGGAAGATATGCAGAAAGCATGCATAGTTTTCTCTGGGAAAGAAAGATAAGAAGAGAATAAGAAGTTATGAGATTTTCTTTCAACAAAATAATTAGTGGTAAGTGTGGACCTAAAAATCAAAATGAAAGTTTCTATTTTAGGGCTGTAGCCACGGCAGTTACGTTCTGAGAGTCGTGTTCGTGTTTCGTCTTAAATATGGCAAACATGGGAAATAGGGTTAAAGAGTCCCAAAAGCCAAACAAGCAAGTGAAGCAACTTGCTAATTTTAGTTCATTGTCATATTGTAACTAGGCTACAAATACAATAAGTATAATTTCTTACCTTAGCCACCCGACAATGGGAAGCTGTGGATTGTGGAAAATTTTGGAAGTATTTTCTTGTGAGTGATGAAAGTCTTTTCTCCAATGACGCAAAGTATGGTGATTGGCAGTGCAGCTCTGTAAGTTAGCGATGTCAGAGATGCACGCATCGTGATTTTGCTGAGCCTGACCGACCCGGGACAGTCGACAATGTTGTAACTGCTAGAACTCCATTTGTTCTATCGATTGAGTACAGAAATCACCAATTGCGATTTCAACTACCCAATAAAGTGGTCAGCATCATGCAAAAATAAAGATGTCAGTCAGAATACAGACTGACACTAAACAAGGTGTTATCTGTTCTTTAGTCGCTAGGCTATCTTGACCTTCTGACACGATTTTTATTCGCAAATAGAGGAGGTGTGATGCAGACTACTGCATTATTGTAAGTAGTGCTTCAAATGTGTGTGCTGTGAAAGAATGACTCACCAGTGTGTATTGGCAAATCGAACATTTTAAACTGCTGAGCTCAATTTCAAGATGTATCATGGCTGTCAAAATCATCTATTCACGTGATATCTCCATTCTATCAAATGGTTGCAGCATATAAATACTATGAAAGCCACCTCCAAAGCGCGTTAAGGCACGATCCTCTCGTGTCTGCGCTGCTCTGGGATTTACATACTGCACACTGACTTCAGGTGTCTCTCACATAATGAACTATAACTTTTCACCTGCTAGTGGCATAAAACTAGGCGTATAAATACGTCGCAATAAATAAAACACCTGCTCTCGTCCTTAATCAAGGAGACAAATTGTCAGTGGCAATCGGAAAAACAGATATGGATGGTAATATTCTGAGTAGATGAATATGCCATTGTAGTGCGATAAATGATCCTATTACTGCTTAAGACAATCACAATAAATATTTCTACCTTAAATTATTAGTAATAATGTTTGTGGACAATGGTGGATATGGATGTGCTAGTGGATGCGGTGTCGTGGATGAAGCAGGAGTTCTGGTGCTGAAAGTCGATGTTGTATTGCAGTGTGCATAAATTCTGTAATGTCTGAACATTCTGCATTACATTATAGCTGTGATGAGCATCATCAGCTGGTCTAGGCCCGTTTCAAGCCTGCTTCACAGCTTTGTCAGGGTCCTCTTCGTGAAAAAAGTCTGCAATGCCAATAATATGGAACTTTGCTCAGTAACTGCTGCAATGTTAACTCTTTTTCTTCAGGTTCTTTTCATCTTTTTTTTCCCCTCCCTTGCATCTCCCAATTCCCAAACTTTCCTCTGGACTCCTGTCTTATTCATTTCAAATTCTTAAATTCCCCTTTTATCTTCAAAACCATCACCTGGAATCTCCTTGCCATGAACAATTTCTGAACCTGACTCTCAAGCAAAGGGGAAAAACCCGGAAAAAATTTCACAGAAAGGGCCCTAACTTTCCCCCCCGGGATTTAATGTTGATTGGGGGCCTTTATTCCCTGCACTTCTAGCATAGCTGATGGCATCTGCAATTTAAATTTATAAAACTTGGGCTGCCCGGGGGGCAGACCATTGTCAACTAGTTTTTTTAATTTTTTTTTTTTAATTACCAATGTCTAATAACTCCCCGGGCCCGTGGTTGTATCAGAGATGTTGTATTTGGAGGTAAAAAAACAACTTTTTTATGTGGGGGCACATCCAGCAAACTTGTGGATGAGTACGGGGAATTTTCAAAAATGAAAGGCCTTTAATCAGGTTCTTTGTGCAGGTAAAACTTGACTTCAGGAATAAAATGATCTTAAACCCAATAAATATTTCCTCTGTCATCCATGCTGACTGGTTTGACTTCCCAAAATTTCTGGTAAGGTGTTTTTTTCCACACCTCTCAAAACACGAGGAGTTTAGAGGGGAAATAACCATGGGTTTCACGAAATCACCTGATGCATTACCGCAAAGGAGCAAGGTAAGCGATCCTTTGCTGTTTAAGCCCGGTGCACTTTTCTCTTCTGACTGATAAAAGTTCGTGTTGGGATTTTCTTCCAAAAAAACCCTTTTCGTCAGCTTAAAAATTGCTGTGCTCATAACCCTCGGGAAAAAAGTTCCTGTTCACAGAAATTACTTGCTGCTGTATGATCAGCAAACTTTTACCCCAAAACTTAATATTATTAACTTATTTTGCAACTTAAAGTTCTTGAACCGCCTGTGGGAAACTAAACCCTTTTAGGCCCCCTTCCTTTTCACACCCTTTAAAAACTTAAGGCCTTTTCCTAATTAAAAAAACTAAGTGGTGCACCTTTCTTTGTTTTTTTTTTTCCCCGA
>WNWK01052869.1:0-12043 GCA_009830355.1 Cherax destructor
GTGTGTATGGGAGATAAGATGTTTTCTAATGGTGCTTTTGAAAATGGAGGTTGTGTCTGCAGTTCTAGAGTTTTCAGGCAGGGAGTTCCAGAATTTAGGCCCTTTTATGTGCATTGAATTTTTGAATAGATTTAGCCGGACACGGGGAATGTCAAAGAGATGTTCGTGTCTGGTATTATGTCTATGGGTCCTGTCACAACTATCAAGAAAGTGTTTTAGTTCAGGGTTAATATTGGAATTTATGGTTCTATAGATGTAGATTGCAGAGTAGTAAGTGTGGATGTTCTGAACAGTGAGTAAGATTAGGTCTTTGAAGAGTGGGGGGGGTGTTGCCTAGCTTGGATTGCATGATAATTTTTACTGCAGCTTTTTGTTGGGTTATTATTGGCTTTAGGTGGGTAATTGCTGTTGATCCCCATGCAAAAATGGCATATGTGAGGTAGGAATAGATGAGTGAATAGTATAGTGTGAGTAGGGCTGATTGTGGTACATAGTAATGTATCTTAGAGAGGATCCCAACAGTTTTGGACATTTTTTGTTATGTGTTGGATATAAGTACTGAATTTCAGGTTGCTGTCGAGGTGTAGGTCCAGGAATTTGCCCTCATTATGTTTACCAATAGGAGTGTTGTTGATCTTAATGTTTAATTGTGCATCACCTGCTCTGTTACCAAACATAATATAGAAGGTCTTATCAGTGTTGAGTGTAAGTTATTATTGGCCATCTTGTAATATCAACTTTAATGTATAACTGTAAGTACCCCCCACCTTGTATTACATGAAATAAAGAATTTGAATTTGAATTTGAAGTTTATTGGCTGTCATCCATGTAGATATTTTTAGTAATTCCTCGTTAACAATGGTGTTGAGCATGGCAAGATTTGGGTGGGAGATGACATAAGTCATGTCGTCAGCAAAGAGAATTGGTTTCAGGTGTTGTGATACATTGGGAAGATCACTGATGTATAAGAGGAAGAGCAGTGGATCAAGGACACTTCCCTGTGGTACTCCAGTATCAAGTGGTCGTGTTGAGGAGGTTGTGTCTTTAAGCCTTAAACTGTACACACGTAGATATACGTTCACGTGCGTACTGCTCCGAACGTAGATCAACGTTTTATTTTTCATTTCTTCAAATTTGGCACAATAGGTCTGAGTCACCTAGACATGAGAGAATGGGTCTGTGCACTCAGTGTGCGCAGTATTAAAAAAATCTGGGACCACTTAGTACCTTGTGGGAGCACCAGTTATATTCAAATTCAATTTTTTTATTTCTAGTAATATACAGAGTGGGGTGTAATTATAGTAATGTACATTTTATGAAGTAGATATTACAATATGCCTAGGTATGCCAGCTAGAGCAAATAGTGTGGCAAACACCAGGGATTCACTCATGTCATGTCGCATTAACACTTAATGGATATTCCTTATTTTCCAGTGCTGTGTAAAGCAGGTCTATCATTTTTACACAGAATTATGTGGTTCCAGGACTTCTATAATAAAACCAAACTAGATGCCATGATGTCTGTCCTTGGTTGGAATATTACATCACTTAGAAAAGTTAGTTAGTTAGTTTAGCATCTTTATTATGCACCCCATACCCATCCTGTGGGCGGTAGTCAAAAGATTACAGAAGTACATAATGGGTCCAGGGACTGGGCCCCAAAGTTTTGATAGCTAAGCAAGTTACAAAGGTAATGAACTCAGGTAGATCTGGTCACAATCATGACAAGTTACAAAGGTATTTACAGATTACAGAGGTACATAAAAGACTCCTTGATCTTCACCATAAATTAATCACTGTTGTGAGTCTCCAAGAGAGTAGAGTCTTGTAAGATCCTAACGCCCTAAATTACCTACATTTGTTGCATATAACCTCAAATCTACTAAACCTTGTATTATATAATTAAAATATCACTTCCCATCAACCTGTTGAATTTAAGAGGACTGAGGGGCTTAAATACAATGGTGTTAGGTCCCTGGGCCCATTATGTACCTTTGTAATCTTTTGACTACCGCCCACAGGATGGGTATGGGGTGCATAGTAGAAATATTAAACTAACTGTTAGGATTTATGAAGGGAACTCTGCTCTCAACATATTAAACTTATTTGATTCTGTTGATAAGTTTAATTATATAAATCTTCCACCTTGTGCTTAAAATTCTGTAATCATAATGGTAAACAGTCATGATGATGATGATCTCCCCCCCCAGCACATTCTGCAACGACTTGCTTCAGCTAACATTACGGGTGTGGAAAGCCCTGGGTGTGTGCCGTATTACACTGATGGCTCCAGAGACCCAGAGGCTGGCAGCACAGCTGCTGGGATGTTCCACAGCAATCTGACAGCAGGTTGGCGCCTACCGGACCATTGCACCATACTCCAGGCTGAACTCTATGCCATTCAACAAGCTCTGCAGCATGCAATTGCATGCCATCAGCATCCCCCCGTCATCCATGTTGATTCCAAGTCAGCAATCCAGGCAATTATGCACAAAGAGCCAAGGGACAACATACACTTACTCACGTCCATTCGGGGCGACCTGCAGACACTCATGGCCCAGGATCGCAGAGCCACCATCAACTGGATCCCGAGCCATGTGGGTATCCACGGCAATGATGCAGCAGATGAGGCTGCTAAGACCGCAACGCTCGAGGCACATCCACGTGGTGCAATCGCCATCAGCCTCAGCCAGATTATGCTATGGGCTACCAGTGCGGCCTGGCGCCCACTTCCTGACCCTGGGGATTCCCGGAGCCGCCGCTGGTATGACAGGGCGACTCACAGGGTGCCCCCTCCAACCATTCAGAAGCAGACCCAGGAACTGCGGGTGGCTATCCACCGCCTACGCTTAGGGTATCCCACCACTGCATGGATCGCTGAACGGGCAAGAGAGGAGCTCTGTGCCCACTGTGACCGGATGGTTTGGACACCCCTGGTGCACTACCTGCTAGACTGCCCAGCTACATTGCCCCTTCGCCGCAGACACTTCCCGATGACCGCGGTGGGGCAGGCTCGGGAAGATGAGGCGGCACATCTGGTGTACTTGGCCGTCAAAGATTTGGAGACCTTACTCCCAGTCATTGCACGTCACCCGCTCGCCCCCCCCCGGCTGATGTCGCTGTGAAGGCCTTCTGGGGCCTCCGTTGCACCCTGCACCAACCACCATTGGAGCAACCTACCTTTTGGGACGTCGTTTGTCCATAGATTCGGAGAGGACCCCTCTTCCCACCAAAGGAATGCCACTCATGTACCTTTAGACCCCTCTTCCCACCAAAGGAATGCCACTCATGTACCTTTAACGTCGATACATGACACTTCCCTACCTGGGAGCCAATGCCGGGTCACCAAATTGGAAGAGACCCGGCCGGATCCATACCGGCAAATCATATAGAATAGAATAGAATAGATGATGTGCCAGAGGAAAGGTCGAGGACATCTGTGTTGTATACCACTCTTGTACAAATGTGACACCACCTACGACTTCTGCACCTCTCCTGCCTACGGTATATAAGCTGCTTCCCAACACATATGCTGCATTCTGTTCAAGATTGATGGACTGACAACATCGACTCAAGGTTGAGGGACTGACCACCTCAAACTCCTCCTGTTCTTCATGATTCTCCTTTGTATAGACTGATGAAGCCACTGTGTGGTGAAACGTTTCCTCAATAAAGATACCCAAGTGTTGCATATGTGTCTAATTTATCAAGGCCAAGGATGCTGTGGAGACTGCTGTATCTGCCAATCTGCCACTAGTTCAGATGGCAGCTGCTACCCAAGGAGACCTGCTCCCCCAGATGGACATAGGGGTCATGGGAGGAAACCAGGAGGCTGTGGCTCCTCAACTGGCAGAGATGGGGCCCAACCAGGTACCCACCCAAGTTGTATCAGCCACCACAGAGGATGGGGAATGGCTGACTCCCCGTGGAAGAAAGAATTCCCGCTCTGCTCGGACACAAGCAACCATGCCCTTCAACAAATTCAAGGTTCCCAATTAAGGGTTTGTGAGGTATCTGGAGAGCATACCCCACCTCCAGTTCCGCTGCTAGTTCACTCTCAGGAACGAGGGTTTGGTCATTCCTCGGGACGAGGAGTCATACGAGGCATTAAAGGGGCTGGTTGTGATACATCCCAGCATGGTGGAACTGTTTGCTTAGGAGAAGGTCCAATGGGGTCCTCCCATTGGACCCCATTTTCGAACTGCCCAATATTGTCAAGACAGAGTGACTCACTGCCAAGGTGAATAAGGTGCCCACCCAACAGGTGCTGATACACCACAAAGGCCCACTCCCCACGCACCTGGACCTTGGGGTCTGGGATAGGTTCAAGACCCGGCCGTACCTGACAGGCCCACTGCAGTGCTTCAACTGTCAGGGGTTCAATCACATTGCAGCCACATGCCAGCGAGGGAAGAAGTGTGCAGTGTGCAGCAAGGCACACGACTCGAAGGACTGCATTGCACTCCTCAAACAACTGACCAGCGAGGCCTCTCGGCCAGAGCCCAAGTATGACCTGGCACTTGTCGTATCCAGGAAGTGCCAGCTGTTGTAGCATGCCCAGGAGGACCTTGATCTCCTGGCTTCCACTTGCCGTCACCTGGGGCTCAAGATATCTGCAGCAAAATCCAAAGCCATGATCCGTCGCACCAGGGAACTCATTCACAGGCTGCAGATCCTGGGCATCGACCTGGACTGGGTTCACAGCTATAAGTACCTTGGCATCTACATCAACAGGCGCCTCACCTTCCAGAAACATGTACGCCACATCAAAGAGAGGGCTCTGCAGAGGGTCAGGGCAATGAATGTCATGGCCAACCCTAGGGTTGGGGCCAGCCTCAAGGTCATGAGGTTGTTCTACATACAGGCAGTACACTTTCTCCTCGACTATGGAGCACTTGCTCTGGTTCATGCCAGGCCAACGAACATCAAGTGTCTCTGTGTGGTCCAGAACACAGCTGTACGGGCCATGCTGGGGGCGCCTAGGTGGACTAATGTGGTGGCTCTGAACTTCGAGGCGCAGCTGCAGCCCCTTGAGGACAGGATCCAACTTGTGGCTGTCAAGAGGATAGCAAAGTACCTCCGACTCCTAGGGGCTGACAAACTGATGAGGGATATAAGGGTCCACCAGGGACATGTCATACCAATGCACCCCGGCCGCCAATGGATGTGGTCAGTTGCAGATGCCACAAAGAAGCTCCTGCCCATGACATTGCTCCAGGCAGGAGGCTGTGACAGACCAGCAGCGAAGTACACGGTGCTGCCCCCTTGGGCGCCAGAGCTGATGGCGGTGCACTGGACAACCCTACCAGGCAGCAAGAGGCATTGCCCCCAGCACATTCTACAATGCCTTGCTTCGGCTAGCATTGCAGGTGCTGAAAGCCCTGGGTGTGTGCTGTATTACACTGATGGCTCCAGAGACCCAGAGGCTGGCAGCACAGCTGCTGGGATGTTCCACAGCAATCTGACAGCAGGTTGGCACCTCCCGGACCATTGCACCATACTCCAGGCTGAACTCTATGCCATCCAACAAGCTCTGGCATGCAATTGCATGCCATCAGCATCCCCCCGTCATCCATGTTGATTCCAACCGCAATCAGGCAATCTCATCCCCTACATTAGTGCAGGTGAAGCAAGGGACAACATTAGTGCACCTTAATCACATCCATCCGATGCAACCTGCAGATGCTCATGGCCCAGGGACGCAGAGCCACCATCAACTGGATCCCAAGCCATGTGGGTATCCCCGGCAATGATGCAGCAGATGAGGCTGCTAAGACCGCAATGCTCGAGGCACAGCTATGTGCTGCAATCTCCATCAGCCGCAGCCAGATTATGCTATGGGCAGCCAGCGTGGCCAGGGCTGCCAGCGTGGCCAGGGCTGCCAGCGTGGCCAGGCGCCCTCTCCCTGACCCTGGGGATTCACGGAGCCGCTGCTGGTATGACAGGGCGACTCACAGGGCGCCCCCTCCAAGTATTCGGACGCAGACCAGGGAACTGTGGATGAATATCCACCGCCTATGCTTAGGGTATCCAACCACTGCACAGATCGTTAACAGGGCAAGAGAGGAGTTCTGTTCCCACTGTGACCGGATGGTTTCGAAACCCCTGGTGCACTACCTGTTAGACTGCCCAGGTATGTTGCCCCTTAGCCGCAGACACTTCCCAGTGACCCCAGTGGGACAGGCCAGGGAGGATGAGGCAGCACATCTAGTGTACCTAGCCACCAGAGACTTAGAGACCCTCCTCCCAGTCATTGCACGTAACCCCTCCCCCGCTGAAGTCGCTGTCTAGGCCTGCTGAGGCCTCTGTTGCACCCCACACCAACCACCATTAGAGCAAACTAACTTTTGGGACATCAATTGTCCATAGAACCGGAGAGGAATCCTCTTCCCACTGAAGGACTGCCACGCAAATAAGAGAAAAACTAAACGACACTTCCCTACCCGGGAGCCACTGCCGGGTCGCCAAATTGGAAGAGACCTGGGCCGTGATCGATACCGGCAAATCACCTAGAATAGAATAGAAATAGATGATGTGCCAATTGTGGTGATCTTGACGTAGTAAAACAACATCCAGTACTGGGTCCCTTCTTAGCCGAGATGAGAGATACACAGATGACAGCAAAGAAATGAGAGATACTAAAGTCTCAATACTACTCAGTGTTCAGTGAGCCATTACCCAGACTAAGGATCGACAATCTATTTATGACCGAGACCCAAAATTTGGTCATCTCAAAAATCTCTGATATTATCCTAACACCACAAGACTTTGAAAAGGCAATAGATGACATGCCCATGCACTCTACCCAGGACGAGACTCATGGAACTCTGTGTTCATCAAGAACTGCCTTCAGCATTCTATGGAGATGGAGCATGGACACAGGGTCATTCCACACTCACTAAAAAGACAGACATAGCCCCACTCTACAAAGGTGGCAGTAAAGCAATAGCAAAGAGCTTTAGACCAATAGCACTAACATCCCATATAAAAATCTTTGAAAGGGTTCTAAGAAGCAAGATCGCCAACTACATAGATACCCATCAATTACACAACCCAGGGCAACACGGGTTTAGAGCAGGTCGCTCCTGCTTGTCCCAGCTACTGGACCACTATGACAAGGTCCTGGATGCTGTTGAGAATAAACAAAATACAGATGCAATATACACAGACTTTGCAAAAGCTTTCGACAAATGTAACCATAGTGTAATAGTGCACAAAATGCGTGATAAAGGAATAACAGGAAAAGTTGGTAGATGGATCTATAACTTCATGACAAACAGAACACAAAGAGTAATAGTAAACAGAGTAAAGTCCCAGGCAGCTACAATTAAAAGAAGTTCCACAAGGCACAGTACTGCTCCCATTCTATTCGTTATACTCATTTCTGACATAGACAGAGATGTAAGCCATAGCTCCGTGTCTTACTTTGCAGATGACACCCGGATTGCCATGACAGTGACCTCTATCGAAGACACCGCAAGATTCCAAGTGGACATCAACCAAATCTTCAAATGGGCCACTCAAAACAATATGAAGTTCAACAAGGAGAAATTTCAACTACTCAGATATGGAAAACTTGAGGAAATTAAAAATGTATCAGGGTATACAACAAATTCTAACCATACAATAGAGCAAAAAAGTAATGTGAAGGACCTGGGAGTGATAATGTCAGAGGATCTCGCCTTCAAAGACCACAACAATGTATCTACCGCATCTGCTAGGAAAATAATAGGATGGATAATGAGAACCTTCAAAACTAGGGACGCCAAGCCCATGATGATTCTCTTCAAATCGCTTGTTGTCTCTAGGCTGAAATACTGCTGTACACTAACGGCCCTCTTCAAGGCTGGAGTTTACCTGGCTCGCGACACTGCTCACACGGAGAGTGTACAAAGAACTTTCACGGCACACATGAGTACGATAAGGCACCTAAATTACTGGGAAAGGTAGAAGGTCCTTGATCTGTATACCCTGGAAAGCAGACGAGAGAGATACATGATAATATACACTTGGAAGGTGCTGGAGGGATTGGTACCAAACCTGCACACGAAAATCACTCCCTATGAAACCAAAAGACTCGGCAGGAGATGCAACATTCCCCTAATGAAAAGCAGGGGCGCCACGAGTACATTGAGAGACAACACAATAATTGTTCAACTTCCTCCCAGCATACATAATAGCATTACCAATAGACTGGCTGTCTTCACGAAGGCACTGGACAAATCACCTAAAGTCATTACTTGACCAACCAGGCTGTGGTTCGTACATCAGTTTGTGTGTGACCAGCAGTAACAGCCTGGTTGATCAGACCCTGATTCACCACGAGGCCTGGTTTGATATAATTTAAATTTTTCTGACAGTGTGCAAGATCATTCTTTCTTAAACACACACTGAATAACTGCAGCTTCTTATGGAAAGTTTCAATGTCCATCAAGTTGAGAAATATTTTGTTGGTTGCCTTGTAAGCTCAGGTTCAGCACATTCAAGTGGGTGGTCATGTCTGTAAGGAATGCCATGGTGGTCATGTCTGTAAGGAATGCCATGGGTGGTCATGTCTGTAAGGAATGCCATGGGTGGTCATGTCTGTAAGGAACGCCAGGGTGGTCATGTCTGTAAGGAATGCCATGGTGGTCATGTCTGTAAGGAATGCCATGGGTGGTCATGTCTGTAAGGAATGCCATGGGTGGTCATGTCTGTAAGGAATGCCAGGGTGGTCATGTCTGTAAGGAATGCCAGGGTGGTCATGTCTGTAAGGAACGCCAGGGTGGTCATATCTGTAAGGAATGCCAGGCTGGTCATGTCTGTAAGGAATGCCAGGGTGGTCATGTCTGTAAGGAACGCCAGGGTGGTCATGTCTGTAAGGAACGCCAGGGTGGTCATGTCTGTAAGGAATGCCAGGGTGGTCATGTCTATAAGGAACGCCAGGGTGGTCATGTCTGTAAGGAACGCCAGGGTGGTCATGTCTGTAAGGAACGCCAGGGTGGTCATGTCTGTAAGGAACGCCAGGGTGGTCATGTCTGTAAGGAACGCCAGGGTGGTCATGTCTGTAAGGAACGCCAGGGTGGTCATGTCTGTAAGGAACGCCAGGGTGGTCATGTCTGTAAGGAACGCCAGGGTGGTCATGTCTGTAAGGAATGCCAGGGTGGTCATGTCTGTAAGGAACGCCAGGGTGGTCATGTCTGTAAGGAACGCCAGGGTGGTCATGTCTTTAAGGAACGCCAGGGTGGTCATGTCTGTAAGGAACGCCAGGGTGGTCATGTCTGTAAGGAACGCCAGGGTGGTCATGTCTATAAGGAATGCCAGGGTGGTCATGTCTGTAAGGAACGCCAGGGTGGTCATGTCTGTAAGGAACGCCAGGGTGGTCATGTCTATAAGGAACGCCAGGGTGGTCATGTCTGTAAGGAACGCCAGGGTGGTCATGTCTGTAAGGAACGCCAGGGTGGTCATGTCTGTAAGGAACGCCAGGGTGGTCATGTCTGTAAGGAACGCCAGGGTGCAAAGAGTCTTTATCTTGCAGCCGAGTTTGTTACACCTGATTGTTGCTCAGCTGTTCATCTTGAAGAGATGAAAATATATCTTCCCGCAGAGCAAAGAAATGCTGGAGCATTTTCCAGCACTCAGCCACCTGATACTTGAGTGCAGCTCACTGAATTCTGCATTCACTTCTTCAAGGAAAGATAGGAATTTTCTGTGTCTCCGTGACTTATTACCGCCTCTGATTAAATTCACTATGATTAAATTCACTCTGCATGACGTTAGTAATACCTTCCCACATAATGCTTCTTGGTGGATAATTCAGTGTTTTGTCATACAATCAACTCTACTCTTTTATAGAAGAAAATTCAATAAATCAATATTTTAATATCAGTGCTCGTAGGCAACAAAATTCAATCTGTGGCCACTTGTGGCCCACGGACCCATAGTTGGACCACCCTGACCTCTATCATTATTGGTAATACCACCTCCCTGGTGGTATATTCAAGGAAAATGCTTACTGGAACCCCATGATTTGTATAAATTTGTGGCTCGTGTTACCAAGTGGTATAGCAGTAGCTTATACTTATGAGCAACCTGAGAGGACTATTCAAGGTAAACAACCAGTTTGACTGATGATAAGTTGTAGGCTGCCTATCATTCAGCATACCTAGGTTGTATTGCTATGTTATGGACTCAATCATTGTTACCCTGTTGGTTAGAGGAGCCGAGGAGCCATCACACTAGTCAGTTAATGGTTCATGTAGAGCTAATTCCCTACAAAAATGCATAAGTGAATATATATAGTTGAGTTTAATCTGACCTTCTATAACGAAGGTGTGAGGACCTAAGAGTCCCGAGGCGGCTACTTCAACCAGACCGTAGTTATATAAGCTGCCAATTTTGCTCAACCTGCGCCACTTCTTAGGAGAGTAGTTCCCTGCAATATAAAACAAGCTTATAATAATAATAATAATAATAATAATAATAATAATAATAATAATAATAATAATAATAATAATAATAAATATCTTAATTTCTACAAGTACATGTACAAGGTATACAGGCTTAACTGATATTAATGACATACTACTGTAAAGAAAGCCCCTTGTTATACAAGGAGGGGGTTTCGGGGTCAACACCCCTGCGGCACAGTCTGTGACCAAGCCTCATGGTGAATCAGGGCCTGATCAACCAGGCTATTACTGTTGGCCGCACGCAACCAGACGTACGAACCACAGCCTGGCTGGTCAGGTACTGACTTCAGGTGCCTGTCCAGCGCCTTCTTGAAGACAGCCAGGGGTCTACTGGTAATCCCCCTTATGTATGCTGGGAGGCAGTTGAACAGTCTTGGGCCCCTGACACTTATTGCGTTGTCTCTTATCGTGCTACTGGCACCCCTGCTTTTCATTGGGGGGATGTTGCATCGTCTGCCGAGTCTTTTGCTTTCGAAGGGAGTGATTTTCGTGTGCAAATTTGGTACTAATCTTTCTAGGATTTTCCAAATGTATATAATAATGTATCTCTCCCGCCTGCATTCTAGAGAGTACATTATTATTATTATAATCAAATAGAAGCGCTAAACCACAGGGGTTATACAGCACTGCAGGTTATTGTAGGATGCAGGGAGAGTGGGTTGTAAGAGGGAGATGGACGATTAGTAGGGTATGGAGTGCAAGATGACGGTGGATAGTGCAGGGGTGGAGGGTAGCAAGAGATCGAGGTAGAAAGGACTGAGGGAGGTGCTAGAGGTATAATCTTCAGAGTTTGTGTAGTAAGTCAGTTTCTGTCAAAAAGTCAATGAGAGAGTCAGGATTAAAGGAGGGTCCATCTGCAAGAAGGGAAGGAAAGAAAGGGCCGCAGAGGAAGACGTCGTTGGAGGTAAATTCTGCGTGCTCGTTGATAGAGTGGGCAGTCCAACAGGATATGTCGAACAGACACTGGAACCTGACAATGCTCACAGAGAGGGGCAGGAGCCTCTCCATGAGATACCCGTGAGTAAGACGAGTGTGGGGCGAAGACGGGAGAGTGTAGTCTCCCAACCTCAACATTGGTGACAAGAAGAAGGCCAGAAACCTATAACCGGTTTAATAGAATGAAGTTTGTTATTCAGCAGGTCAGACCAGCGTTTTTGCCAACGGGTTCGAAGGTGGGTAGCAATGACCGCAAAATAGTCCGTGAAAGGAACACCTCTATATGAAACTGGAAAGGGCATGTACTGCTGACGGAAATGTCTGCCTGTTCATTGCCCTGTCTCAACATGACCAGGGACCCCCCAAAAGACAATATCTTTATGCTTTCTAAAAATACAGGTAAAAATGGATCGAAAACTAGGGGGTAGGGGTTAAATTTAGGATACCAAAGCACTAAGGGGGTCTGAAAGACCACAAATGGTGATACAGGCATAATGCAAAGGATAAGTGCCACAAGAATGGCATACAATTCAGCCGTAAAATAAAAAGCCGAGGGTAATGTGCCCCCGTACGGTTCCGGGAAAAACTGCTGCGAACCCCCCAGAGCTTTTAACCATCGGGGGTATACCGGAAACAGGGAATGAAAAAGGCAGAAA